>JAPTHN010000047.1:0-218632 GCA_026936325.1 Platynereis dumerilii | reverse complement strand
TGATAGTACTTGCATACACATATCACTTTCATGGTGTAGCTGTGTCTTTTAAAGATGTCTTTCACTGAAGGTTTGCTGCTATGCAGCCTATGTTTTTAAAGGGAAATGATACAGTTTAGAACTAACCACAAAAAGTTAATGAGATTTTGTGATAAGCATGCTATGACTATTAGATATGCATGGAAAAAATAGAAATAGGGGGGTCACCAGCATTTTTAAATAACTACTGACACTCAATGCGCCCTGATTGGTCGTTGGAAATAACATTGAAAACATAGGGGATATGACTTTTTCTTTAATTTGCGGGCTTATAAAATGAAAATTACCCGTAAAATGAAGTAAAACTTGGTAATATTCAAGCTGAGGTATGACATAGCAAATTTTACTTTAAAAAAAGGGGGGATCACCAGGGTTCTTTACAAACTACAGCTCGTAGTAAGCAGTAGGCGGGTTCACCGACGAAAGGGGGGCGTCATGTCAAAAAATTTCCGAAAAAAAGTTTAGAATTAAAATTTTCTTTAAGTTTCTATAGTTGAACTGAATTGTTTTAGAATGTTTGGTGACAAAACAGGGCATATTTTCTCAAATTTCATTAACACTAGGGGGCACTGTTGTGAACTGTATCATTTTCCTTTAAGTGAAAGCAGTGAGGGAAGTTCTGGCCCACCAGCCCCTGCAAAATCCCTACCACTGACAGAGACTTGCCCCACCAGTATTTGTCCTTTGATTCTGAATTTCATTTTCATCTATAGTTCACTTTGAATAACTTATATTCAAAATTTTGCCGCCATGCAAGTCCGTTTCTCTGACATGATATAAAGTGTCCTTATTACTGTGCTTTTCAAGCAAAATCGCTGCCCTGAATTTGCTTAAAAAATGCTCTGGCTGACCATAACATTTTTGATCCACCCCGTTTCCAACGCAGACACCAGGCCGACCACAAACCAAATAAACAAACCCAAGGTCATCAATTCATGGCAAATGTGCTACCTTTTCTCTTGATCATTTGCCAAAAATTTAGTTGGTGCCAACAAGAAAATGGGAGTATTAAATTTGTTAGGTGACACCTCTGCCCTTTGTCACACTGCCTCGTTGCACCAGCAATGATATCAATTGGTGGTATGCGCCTTATGCCTGGGTCTCACGGCACATTAGGGAGTACTTTGGGCATCGGCGGGATGGTATTTCCTGGAAATTTTGGTGAATTTGGGTGATTTTGTGACATCCCGCCGACGATTTTTCACATCCCACAGAGGTACTTTTTGTATCCCACAGGGTTCCTAGAAATGGAGGGAACTACGCCGTGGATGTCAAAAAAGATTCAACATGCTGAAACTTTTTTCCGAGTCGCCGGGATAGAGCCCGATTTTTCTCAATTTTTTTATATCCAGCGGGGTTTTTTCAGTGAGAACGATCAAAAACATCTCTGGCGGGATATTAGGACATCCCCTGCCCTTGTGGGGACCTCTCCTGCCGCTGTGGGATATTTTTTGCTTTCCTTGTGGGACATCTGCAGCCGCGACGGTTTTTCACATCCCGCCGACAGTTAGATCTTGCCCCAAAGAGATTTAGATATTGCCCACAGGGATATGATCTTATCCGCGCCGATTTACGATCCTAACCCGCCGATTTAACATCTTATTCCGCCGTGATATGCTTTTAATTAATTGTATAATCATTTTATAATCGTTGTGTGTCGCCGGGGTTGCCATATTTTTCCTAGAATTAATCTCAAGCTATCCCTCAGGGTAAAAAGTTCTCGCCGTGAGATAGGGGCATTAGGGGGGCAACTATTTGATCTCTGGGGAGTGGGAGCGACCTTGAAGTTCTTTTTAATGAATAAGTTGTCACCAAGTTTTGTGAAATAGAAAAACTATTCTTTCTGGGCAGTCTTCAAGTAAATAATTTCTGGTATGTGTAATAATTTTCTTAACATGGTATTGTTTAATTTAGAACGAAACTTTTTAGTACATCATGCGCTCGAAATGAATAATAATTACTATCGCTGTCATCGTGAGACAAATGATTTTCCATTAAAGAAAACTTAATGCCCCTTAATAGGTTGGTCGAAAGTTGCACACTTTATTTCGGAATTTGGGACAAGTTAAATGTACATGTAAAAAAAGAGTTATCAGATTTGGGACTTGTATCGAATTAAATGCGACAAGAATTGGCTGGATCAAATGTAGAAGAATGGAAATTACGTGGAATTTGCACTTTGTGGACTTTTTCTTAGAAAAAATAATTCCCAGCAGGATAAAAAATAAAAATTGTTAGGGTTTCCTATTTTCTCTCCTAACTCATCAATCAAGCATTGCGAACACCCAGAACTGAGCTTAGAGGGCTGCACTTACCATATATATATATAATTATTCATTTGTCAGTTTATATTAATGTACCCATAAATTTCAATTTATATACCAATTTATCTATCTATCTATCTTCTATCTATTCAGTAGCGGATCCAGACAGGGTAGTCGGGGGGGGGGGGGGTCGCACGTCGTTTTGGCATTCGTGGGCCCCAACCTGCATTGCTCCATATTCTACAAAATGTTATTTCCATCTCAGTTGTCTGGGAGGGGGGACTACGTATTTCTGATTTATCATTCATATCATTATCATACCGGTTAGATGTTAAATTGGGGGCCCCATGTATCAGTGTCTGGGCTGGCCGAGTAAAAGATCCCTCACACGGGTAAATGTGTAAGACTTTGAGGACTCCCACTGTCTCTCTCCCATTGCATCAATCAACCCTTGTGCTTTAGGGCAGCACTTACCATATCTATTTATCTATCTATCGATCTATCTATCTATCTGTCTAGCTATATATCCATCTATCTATCTAATCTATCTATCTATCTATCTATCTGAGTGAGATATGAGCAAGGGCCCTGGCTGCACTAACCACCTGGCTAATTTGCCCCACCTAAAATTACTTTTATGGCTCACTAAATAGAAATAGGGTGTTTACACACATATATATGAAATATATATATATAAGTGGGGCAGCACATTAACTGAAGTTCTTCACTCTTCCATATCTGGCTACCTTCCTCATTCGAAGTTGAAAAACAAAATGTTTGCCATCAAAATTACTACACTGGTGCTATTGCTTTTTGTTGGAGCCAAATCTCAAAGAGGTATGTTCATTAACAATCAAATTATTTGCACATTTAAAATTAAATTTTGATTCTTTTCATTTGCTCAGACAGCAACAGAAATGTAAATAAACTAATGACTGGCATGTGTGTTACTGTTATGTAATGGGTATATTTCTTAGCTAACAGAGTGTCCCACGCATATGTGTGCATGTAACATTGTAGGCCTACACATGTGTAATATGTACATATGTATACCTAACTTAAAGGCATGCACAAGTCATGTTCTTTATTCTGCCTCACACTTTTTTTTGCATGACTTATGAAAAAAGCTCTGCATGTTAAAAGGGAAGCAGAAACTGAGTTTTGATAATGTTTTCATATTTTACATATTGCAATAAGTCTTAGAGTGTAATTCCATTGATATTTCAATGGAGTATATGATTTTTTTGGATATGAATGTCAGATTGTCAGAATGCATCCATGTTTGAAATGATCAATGTGGTGTTAAGAGGTATTATTATGTTCGTGGCATTTCAATGCAAAAATACGCCCCATAAAGGTGGAAATTTTGACAAGTTTCTATAATAAAATGGGAAAAAATTTCAGGGCTGATGTGGCAATTCTTCCCATCATCTCAGACCAAAATGGTTGATATATTTGGCTTCTCCATGTCTGAAAGAATGGGAATAAATCCATATTTGATTAGTAGTTTCAGAGAAGTATCAAACTTCACACTAAGCATGTCAGGCGCAAAGAAACTGCAAAAATGTTATGTACAAATATGTAATATTCTGTTGAAACATTTATAATATATCTATTCAACGATTTCAATTCCGGTCACCTGCAACAAAATTAGCGTGAGGTATTGAGGTAAAGCCAATAAGCCATTTTTATTGTGATATTAATGATAGTGTGATATTAATGACAATTTGGGTAAAAATCTTAGGGACCAATTCAAAACTGCCTGTCTGGCAATATACATGTGCATGCAATGGACTCATGAATACCAGCAACATGTTTACGGTGATTCTGGCCCAGGAATATGCAGTGAAAATAGAACAGCAAGGCATTTTCTAATGACAAATTTAGATAGGACAACTAACATGCCAACAAAAATACTCCAATATTTGGTTTACATAAAAGATACAGAGCTACAGATAGTGCAGTTATTTTCTAAGGTTCTCAGACAACGTCAGACACCAGGTTTTCTCACAGGATGTGTGTTCCTTTCATTTCTATTAAGAAACAAATCCGATGTGATGAGATTGATGCAATGTTGGAGACATTGACACAACCACCTCCTGCTCTTATACAGAATATTATTTCAGCTATTGGTAACTAGATTTTAGAAGAGTGACAGTGAAGTCTCTATGTATGGAAGAGTTTAATTGAATCAGGATCCTGTCCTGGTTTTTGTGATGCGATCTTTCGAAGAAAATCTTGGTGGAGACAGGCCATTTTCAGGGGGATGTTGGCCACTTCAATGCTATTTTTGGATGGGATAAAAATAAACTGCCACATATTTTTTATGTTATAACTTATAAGTTTTCTGGTATCGTTGTCTATGACAAATGACAACATGAGGTCCTGCATGTGCCTTCCTTTCATCGTGAATTATTGTTAAACACTGGAGACAAGAATCTCAGACAAATTTGACCCATCTAATATTCATCAGTACAGCAAAATGACATGCTCAATATACAATATTTTGACAAAGTCACACAAACTGAATGAATTGAAGTCATAAAGAAAAGTATAAATGGCGCAAATAGTGCAATATTCCCATGAATTGACAACATGAAGCCCTTTCATGAATGGAGGCTATTTATGAATGTATTATTTGTCTTGTTACACCAGCACTTGAATGGGCAGGTCACAATTTTCAGTTGCACAAGTTAAATCAGTCAACCATAAGGCAGAATATCAAGACAAAATTGCCAAAAATGATTTATGTACGTATATATACGCAATAATGGGTGTTTTCGATTAGATTTCCCTGCCTGTTAAGTGCCGTATTTTAGGAACTGAACATGCATCAGCAAGAATAAAAAAAATTCAGTGCACTAAAGTGCAAGGGACACCATAAACATGTATACGTATGCACTTACTCAGCAGTGGGTCTAAATTAGCCTGAAATAATGTCAGGTATGACAAAACTATGTATAAATATCAAACATACATGTACACAATTATCCAATAAATAAAGCTGTCCTTCAGTCTTGGATCTGCCACTTCAGGACTCCGTTAAAATTTGTACACGTAAAAAATTCTGTTATGGAAGTTTGGAGATATATATTATTTATGTTTCATGCAGTTTATTGGTCTGTTACATGGTCACACAACCTATTCGTGTGGCAATTAAATTTAAATTTGTGTCAAATGGATTCTATTGAACTACCTAATTGAAATGCTCTGAGGACAGTAATTCAAAATGGCCATGTTAAATGTTTTTTTGCAAACTCACATGGAAAATGAAGTAAGATCATTTTCTGTCAGAAGTCCTCTGTTTACCTATTTTGCCCTCCTTTCTCCTCGCCACTCCAAATCTCCTTACATCTACTTTTGCTTCCTCACAACAACCTTAGCCCATGTTAAGAACCCTATTAAGAAAGTTTCAAATGTATTTGCAATAGGTAAAGGAGCACAATATCAAGAAAATTAAACACAATAGGGGTGATGGAGTTCGTATATGTATTGGTCTGATGTAAATTTAATGTAATTTTAAAAGGTAGTTAAAGTAGGTTAAGGTAGGAAGTGATTTGGGGGGAGCCCAAAGGTGTGAAAGGGTAAAGTAGTGGCCGATTCTTCCTTCCTGCTGGGGTAGTCATACTTCATTTTGGTTGTACTGTAGCTTTGGTACACAGTTCTTATTAGGTTTTTAATAAATAGGTTTTCTTTCTGAGACATGCACATGCTTAGTCGTGCTGCTTTCTCCAAACCAATGTTTTGAGGAAACAGGAATATTCAAGTGGCTCCCTCATGAACATCAATGCTCGCAGTCTGTGACTGTGACAGACACTAATCGGATTACTCACAAAAGTCGCATATGACGCGCAGTCTCACATGTCACATTTTGTTTGGTATATGCATATCATTTTGACAAAATACCATGTCTAAGCTTCATGTCAAAAAGTTAGCTCAAATTTAGGTTGGTGCCCTGCAGTAAGCGGAGAATTCAAAGGTAAAAAAAAGTTAACCCCATAATTGTATAGCTCTCTAGCTGCAAATTTATCGTCTTTTCCTCAACTCAATTTTGTCTGTATATAGGTTGACGTCCAAATGTTTTCCTCAAATTATAGCGAATATACGTCCCGTATATTAATCATATGAATACAATTACTGTGTACATGCATATTTTTCAGCTCTCCATCAAAGTTATTTTTTGCTATTTTTCTGAAGATGGCAAATATTCCCAGGAGGGTGAAGAGTACAAAGGAAGAACATTCATCACAACTAACAACCGGACCTGTCAAGCATGGAGCAGTCAATACCCTCACCGACATGCTTACTTGGAAGACAACTTCTTCCCGGACAATTCTATAGAGGACGCTTCAAATTATTGTCGAAATCCAAGCGGGGATGAACCCGGCCCCTGGTGTTATACAACAACACCAGATATAGAGTGGGAATATTGTGACATAGAGTTCTGCGAAGGTTGGTCACAAAAAATCCTAGGATACCTTATCGTTGTCCTTCGTCCTCATATAGACATCTCGCTTGCAAATTCTTCCAGCTGCTTCATCAAGGTATCTTCGTCTTGGAGACCATTATTTTTGACAAGTACTTGTTATTTTCCTGTTTGTTCTTCTGGCTCACAAAAATCTTCAGCTTACAAGTCTACCTTTCTCAGAATATCTTCTTCAACAGACTATTATATTATTGATACCTATCTTCCCTTTTTTCTTACAAGTACTTGTTGTTTCCCAAACTTTACCCTCATAATGTAACCTGACTTGTAAAAACCTTACAAGCTACCTCTTGCGTTTTCTTCATAGTTCTTCCTGCTCAACAAAACTTTCAGCTCCAGCCAAGTCTGCGCCTTCCTCAGAATATCTTCTTGCATCAGAATATAAATTTCCTTTGTCTGACAAGTATTGGTTATTTCCCACATAGTTCTTGCTTGTGAAAAGTTCCAGCTTACAACACTCTAAAAAATGTCTAGACAAAATTGGTCTTTTAGATTCAAAATGGTTTTTTGAAAAACTAAATTTCAACGCAAAAAACCAACATGGATTTTTCTAAAAATCCGTGTTGGTTTTGCATTGAAATTTGGTTTTTCAAAAAACCATTTTGAATCTAAAAAACCAATTTTGTCTGAATCTTTTTAGAGTGAAGCCTTCCGCAAAGTTTTTTCTTGAGTCGAATGATTTTGCATATCTATCTTCTTTTTTTCTTACCTGTACGTATTATTTCCCTCGTAATTTAATCTGATGTGTAAGAACTTTCAGCTTGTAAGTATGAGTCTCTCTCAAAGCTGCCTCTTGCATTTTCTTCTTTCTCACAAAAACTTGCAGCTCTTGCAAAATTTACACCCTCAGAGTATATTCTTGCATCAAGGTTATTTCCTTTTTCTGGCAAGTATTTGTTATTTTCCTCATAAGGCCACACATAATTGATTCTTAGCTTCGCGGACCTGCCGACACAATAGATTTTCTGCCGCCGGAGAAAAAAAAATTGAAAAAAGAGAACTTTTTTTTTGACATTATAAATTTTTTTTTTTTCCGCCTTTTTCTTTTTTGTCCTACCAACCGACCCTAGAAAAAGTGCCTTGGGAAGATCCGAGAAGCTGAAGATCAATTATGTGTGGCCTAATTATATCTTCTGGCTCATTAAATCCTTCAGCTTACAAATCTACACCTTCTTCAGAATATCTTCTTACATCAGATTATATTGACACCAAGACCTATCTTCTATTTCAAGCTTATAATTAGGGCCTATGTATCTTCCACAAAGTTTTTCTTGCATCAAATTACTATAGACACCTATTTTCCCGTTTTCTCACAAGCACTTGTTATTTCTATCGTTGTTCTTTTGGCTTCTAATAAATCTTACCTTCCCTTCTTCCAATATTTACTTCTTATTTCCTTTGTAGTTCTTCTGGATTGTCAAAACTCCAGCTTACATGTCTACATCTTCCTAAAAGTTACCTCTTGCTTTTTCTTCATAGGTCTTCTCGCTCAAGCAAACTTTCAGCTTAAGCCAATTCTACGCCTTCCTCAGAGTATCTTCTTGCGTCAGAATATAAATTTACTTTTCTGACAAGTATTGGTTATTTTCCTCACATGCAGTTCTTCTGGCTTATGAAAACTGAAGCTTACAAGTCTACATCTTCCTAAAAGCTATCTCTTGTATTTTTATTTTTTTTGCAGTTCTCCTTGCTTGCGAAAACTTTCAGCTCCAGCCAAGTCTATGCCTTCTTCAGACTCAGAGTGTTTTCTTGTGTCAGATTATTATTGACATCTTACCATTTTCTCACAAGTAATTGTGTTTTTCCTTCCCAGCTGTTCTGGCTCATAAAAGCTTCCAGCTAATGGGTCTACATGTCTACATCAGATTATTACTGACATAAAAAAAAAGTTTCCCAAATATGTTGGACCAGTTGGTTTGTACACATGCTAAAACATTTGAACGTACATTGAATTTTCAGTGACTCGCGACTGCAAACTCAAAGATTCAGGAGAAGATTACCGAGGGACGAAATCCGTCACAAAGAATGGCCGCCAGTGTCAGTACTGGTCGCAGTACAGTTATCTGGTTATAGGAGACAGATCAATCTTGGCGGAGAACTACTGTCGAAATCCAGATGGCTCCTCCACCCCTTACTGCTATGTCTTAGGAGGCACTAAAGAGGATTGTGACATTCCATTCTGCAAACGTAAGTGAAAATATATTTATTTAATATAAGTATTAAGACGTAATTTTCTAATAAGAACACTTATTTTATAAGAATGCCAAGCTTCAATCAGACCTTGAACAGCATTATGTAACATTAATTTTTAAATGTTAGTAGAACTGCTTCGCATTGGCTTGAAGTAGAAATGTAACTGACTTGCGAATCCGATATTATATATACTATGTGTATATATGGTGCATTACTTCGAAAACAAAAAACAGTTTGTTTAAAATAGACAAAGTAAACACAAGCTGGTGTCCCTCCAAACTGTTTGTCTAAAATAAGACAAAAGCTACGAATCCAGCTCTTGCCGGGTCATTTGGGCCTATGTTGGATGGCTGTTTCAATCATCCTTCGCCTCATTGCCTTGTCCTCCTCCTGTCCTAATTAGACTACCAAGTGCATAAATACAGGACGTACAACCCCAATCATCCATCCATCCATCCCATTGCTTGAAATCATGGAGTCACATACCTTGTAAATTCTTGGCAGTGAATAATTATGCTTCTATAATCACGAAGAAATATATATGTTGTACTGGAATAGGACATCTCATTGATCGTTCTAACAATAATAATATTTTGTCAATTGTTCTCCTTTCAGCTTCCATGCAGTGCATCTCAGGACCAGTTTCATCTTACACTGGGACGCTTAGCATGACAGAAAATGGCCGCAGGTGTCAGAGGTGGGATACGCAGTCCCCGCATAGACACAGCTACGGAAATGCTGCCTCGAGGTTTCCCGATGCTACAGTGGCAGATGCCAACAACTACTGCCGCAGTCCCAACGGGGATTCCAAAGGCGTTTGGTGCTATACGACTGACCCGAATGTGGAGTGGGAGTACTGCGAAATCCCTGATTGCAGAGGTGAGTTATTTAGACAAAATCCCTGATTGCAGAGCAGAGTTATTTAGATGAAATCCTTGATTGCAGAGCCGGGTTATTTAGGTGAAATCCCTGATTGCAGAGCAGAGTTGTTTAGGTGAAATCCCTGATTGCAATGCAGAGTTGTTTTGGTGAAATCCCTGATTGCAATGCAGAGTTATTTAGGTGAAATCCCTGATTGCAGAGCAGAGTTATTTAGGTGAAATCCCTGATTGCAGAGCAGAGTTATTTAGGTGAAATCCCTGATTGCAGAGCAGAGTTATTTAGGTGAAATCCCTGATTGCAGAGCCAAGTTATTAGATGAAATCCCTGATTGCAGAGCTGAGTTATTTAGGCGAAATCCCAGATTGCAGAGCAGAGTTATTAAGACAAAATCCCTGATTGCAGAGCAGAGTTATTTACACAAAATCCCCGATTGCAGAGCTGAGTTATTAGATGAAATCCCTGATTGCAGAGCTGAGTTATTTAGGCAAAATCCCTGATTGCAGAGCTGAGTTATTTAGATGAAATCCCTGATTGCAGAGCTGAGTTATTCAGGCGAAATACCTGATTGCGGAGCCGAGTTATTAGATGAAATCCCT
Organism: Platynereis dumerilii; assembly: GCA_026936325.1. Lineage (NCBI taxonomy): Eukaryota > Metazoa > Annelida > Polychaeta > Phyllodocida > Nereididae > Platynereis > Platynereis dumerilii. Next base: position 208,172 of record JAPTHN010000047.1, on the reverse strand, counting down.
GATTGCAGAGCTGAGTTATTTAGGCAAAATTAATGATTGCAGAGCCGAGTTATTCAGGTGAAATCCCCAATTGCAGAGCTGAGCTATTTAGACAAAATCCTAGATTGCAGAGCTGGGTTATTAGACGATATCTCCAATTGCAGAGCTTAGTTGTTAGATGAAATCACAGATGCAGAGCTGAGTTATTTAGGCAAAATCCCTGATTGCAGAGTTATATTTTTATGGCTATTCTGATTTTCATATCCTTCGTACTTTCTGGAAGGAGAGTAAAGCAATGCAATATAATTAGATTTTTAGCTAAATTTTTTTATGTGGCTGATTTTTCAAATACAGCTGATGCTTTAGATATATTGGGCATAACTGGCTAAAAAAAGTTATATCATTGCCAACTCCAATACTATACACTCTAAAAAAATTCAGACAAAATTGGTTTTTTAGATTCAAAATGGTTTTTTGAAAAACTAAATTTCAATGCAAAAAACCAACATGGATTTTTAAAAAAATCCATGTTGGTTTTGCATTGATTTTTTTGGTTTTTCAAAAAAACATTTTGAATCTAAAAAACCAATTTTGTCCCGACATTTTTTAGAGTGTATGTCATAAACCAAAATTCTCATATTTAGCTTTAACTTTCTCTTCTTAAGGAACAGAGTGCAAGACCACGAAAATGGGCAGAGAATACAACGGTTTGAAGTCAACCACTCAAAATGGACTACGTTGCCAAAGGTGGGACAGCCAGTTTCCTCACCGTCACGACAGGAATACTGCAGACAGGTTCCCGGATGCTACGGTTTCAGGAGCCAGCAATTACTGCCGGAATCCGGATGGCGAATCGGATGGGCCATGGTGCTACACCACCAGTAATTCTGTGCGGTGGCAGTACTGTGGTATTCCGGAGTGCACAAGTAAGTCGTCTTCATCCTTCACTCTAAAAAATGTCGGGACAAAATCGGTTTTTTAGATTCAAAATGGTTTTTGAAAAACCAAATTTCAATGCAAAACCAACATGGATTTTAAAAAAAATCGATGTTGGTTTTTTGCATTGAAATTTGGTTTTTCAAAAAACCATTTTGAATCTAAAAAACCAATTTTGTCTGAAATTATTTAGAGTGTTTTGCTCACAAAGGTCATTGACATCAAGTATAAAAATAAATCCTCCTCACTGGAGTGGTCAAATATGAAATCTCCTAAAATCCCCTATCTGGAAGTCAAACACATTAGTAAGAAAACACACACAACTTACTACCACAATCTGGATGGCAATCCTCACCAGAGTGGCGCAAAATTGCATGCAAAAATTAGATTTCCTGATATTCCCAATTTGGAAGTCATAAATGGTGGCCACATATAAGAAAAAACACACACAAAATTTCAGCCAAATTTATTTATATTTAGAAGTTACGCGCAAATACTTTGAAATTTAAAAGGTAATTCCCTATTAGCATCAGATTCTGGAAATTGGGTTAATTTCTACGAACTTTTTCCAAAGTAAGTATTGCTGACCTGCTACTATAATTTACAAGTTGAAAGAATATTTGGCGTAAATTTGCTACCCAGAACATAGGGGAAGCCGTGACACAGTGAATCAGTAAAGTTTATTTTAGCCAGATTTAAAATTTATCAATGACGATATTTCAAAAAAACACTTTAAATTTTAAGAGTGCGCATGAAAATTTAATCTTGTGGGCTTGGAGATTTTGAAATTTTGCCTTGTTGAACTGTAACATTTTATAAATGAATTATTTTCAAATAGAGGATGGAACCGACTGGCCAAGAATGGCAAGAGCCAAGCACGTAGTGCAAATTGGAGTGGACGGTCTTCGTCCTGACTGTATGACGTCATATTTGGGCTCATCTTCTAACATCATCGCAAGACTGAAGGATCAAGGGGCATACACTTTGAGAACTGGACGAACCACATCACAGGTTACTATAGATCCACATTACACTCTAAAAAATTTCAGACATTTAAAAAAAAATCCATGTTGGTTTTTTGCATTGAAATTTGGTTTTTTCAAAAAACCATTTTGAATCTAAAAAACCAATTTTGTCCCAACATTTTTTAGAGTGTACTATAGATCCACATTACATGTTTATCATCAGTGACCATAAAAGAAAATAACAAATTTATTGTGACCATAATGCAAGTGGCGTGGGGGGGGGGGAGTCGCAATTTTGCATAGGCTGCCCTCAGACGCAGATCAGAAGATAGATCACATTTTTAGCAGGGCAATTCTGTAAAGTCGAGGATTTATTTAAACCAAATATTCTATACATGATATGTAGTCAGTGGGCCACCAAAACCCCCCCTCCCCCCTTGGGAATTTTGAAGACACATGTATGCCATCAGAAAGCTAACATTCCAGAGAACACATTTTTACTTGTTGGACATTTTATAACCTCAATGATGACGGCCATGATGGCCGCCACTTAACCTTTTTGCCTATATCTCTGGATCTAATGGAGCTAAAACAATGATTTTTGGGTCTAAACATATGTTTTCATGGGTCAGGGATTCATTTAGACAGGTTTTGGTACTCTTCTGGGAAGTTAAGTGCAGTTTAACCCCATTTTTTTTCAAAATGGCGGCAGTTTTTTTGTGCCTCAATCATTGATACAGTAATACCACGGATCTTTGGAGAAATATTATCTATTTTAATACACTGAAATATTACAATATCTTGCTAAATGTTTGCATAAGGATTAAGGAGATGGAAGGGTTATTGTTCCATTTTGAGCCAATACAAGGGTCTGGACACCCAAGCTACAGCCAGATCAAAGATTGGCAGTGGCTAAATTTTAGAAATAATCTGCGATTGTCCACATTTTACAAAGTGTGGCTGGATTTTCCAGACCTTTGTTTTAAAATGAAACTGGATGTGCCAAATAGGCTGGTAAATAGACTAAATTACCGTATATAAAACAATATGCCTGGCCATTTTTATGACCACTTTTAGGACATTTGGAAGTTGTTGAATTTTAAAAAAAATCCACATTAGTACTTACATATGTATTTTAAAGTGTGGCTGGGATTGCCACTGGCCAGACCTTTTGTCCAAAATGAAACTATATGTGCCAGATAGCCTGGTAAATATACTAAATTACCATATAAAATACACTATGCCTAGCCATTTCTTGTACCACTCTTAAGCCAGTTCATAGTTTAGAAGTTTTTGAATTTTCGCAAAAATCTGTGATAGTCCAAATTTTACAAAGTGTGGCTGGACTGTCCAGACCCCTGGTCCAAAATGAAACTAGATATGCCAGATAGCCTGGTAATTATGCTAAATTACCACATAAAAATCAATGTTTCTAGCCATTTTTATTACCACTTTTAAGCCAGTTCATAGTTTAGAAGTTGTTGACTTTTAGCAAAAATCTGCGATAGCCCAAATTTTACAAATGTGGCTGGAGGGTCTAGTGCTTTGGTCAAAAATTAAACTATACGTGGCAGGGAGCCTGGTAAATATACTAAGTTACCATATAAAATACAGTATGTCTAGCCATTTCTATGAGCACTTTTATGCCAGTTCATAGTTTGAATTTTAGCAAAATTATGCGATAATCCAAATTTTACAAAGTGTGGCTGGAGTGTCCGGACCTTTGGTCCAAAATGAAACTGTAGGCCTATGTGGCAGAGAGCCTGGAAAATATACTAAATTACTATTTAAAATACAATATTTCTAGCCATTTTTATTACCACTTTTAAGCCAGTTCATTGTTCAGAAATTGTTGAATTTTAGCAAAAATCTGCAATAGCCCAAATTTTACAAATGTGGCTGGAGGGTCTAGAGCTTTGGTCCAAAATTAAACTATAATATCATATTTTCATTAAAATAATAATAATTTGTACTTAAGCATTAATTCTACATTTTTGTTCCCATTTCTGTGCCAAAATTATTTTTGGCGAAAGAAAATCTTTAGGTAAGGGAAGAAAAAGGGTCTCTCGTGATATGAGCATTCCTGTTATGAATTAGAAATATTTTCACTAATAACCAATTTCTACTTTTATTAACTCAGGCTGAAATTATGAAATAACAATTTGTTATCTTTTCTCTTGTAATTTTATATGTTATATAATTATCTTTGATTATAGTGCGGAAATCTTTTTTAAAAATAAAATGTTGGGGTAGGAGTAGGAAAAAGGCCTCCTGTCAAATTTCAACCCCTCCTCTTTTGTAAATCAATATAGCATTATGTAGCCTACTTATTTGTGGTTCTAATTGTGCTATAAAGATGACTATTGAGGCAGTTTTTGTCAATTTTGTGATAGAAAGTGTGTCTCTCTAAAAATGAAATTCAGCACCCAACATTTAGAAAAATGTACTTGTTTCTGGGATTGTTAGGCTTCAATTTTGAATAAACAAGGGGGATAATGCACCATCTTCTTTTCAGAGCAGGAAAACCAGTTGTGATTAAGTTCTTATTTCAGGGAAAATTATTTGTGTGACAAAAAACAATAAATGTAGATCACCCGGACATGTTCCTAACAAAACATGTTTGGTTGCCAATCTGCAATATGAAGAAATTTCATGATGCTCCTGACCCCAGTGACCCATACAGGGAACTTTTGTAAAATAAAATGTAATTGTCTTTTTAATTTCAAGTTACGGCCGAATGTTTTGCATTTTATTGACTAAAATAAATATTCTAATCAATCATTTTTTGCAATAAATAGATAGAGGAATTAAATACCTTCAAAATGATGCCATTAAAGTATCTATACATGGATTAGTTTATGAATAACAGTACATTTTCTGAAAATAGCGACATCTGGTTTGGCAAAAATTTATTTTCAACCTTCCCACACTCATATAGCTCCTGCTGGTAATTGTTGAGGTCTGAGATTGTCCAACAAGCAAATTTTGTAACTTCAGATGCGCATCTTTCAAATATGGGTCTCTAAAATTCCCATGGGGGGGAGGGTATTGATATCTGGCCCATGGACTAATATGGTTACACCTTAGCTATTTCATTGTTAAACAGGCACGAGGCCAGGTAATTGGGTACCAAACAAGCCACCAAGCAAAGCTCCAAGTGCAGCAAGAGCATATAGATTGGAGGATTATAAATTGTCAACAACTAGCATGATACATAGATCCATTGAAGGGGCTTAATTATTATCAGCTGTTGGTCTCAGGATTTACTTTCATTTTCAAACAAACCAGATAATATGTTATCAGGTGGGCTTCCCTACAGACAAAAATAGCCTATCCCCCTTATCATTATGCCACCTACCTACAATATGTGTCATAATCCCTATAATATCTGTAAAATTGTCTATAATATCTGTCATAATCCCTATAATATCTGTCATAATTCTTACAGTATGTCATAATCCCCATAATATCTGTCATAATCCCTATAATATCTATGATAATCCCTCTAATATCTGTCATAATCCCTATGATATATGTCATAATCCCTATAATATCTGTCATAATCCCTATAATATCTGTCATAATCCCTATAATATCTGTCAAATTGTCTATAATATCTGTCATAATCCCTATAATATTTGTCATAATCCCTATAATATCTGTCATATTCTCTATAATATCTGTCATAATCCCTATAATATTTGTCATAATCTCTATAATATCTGTCTCATAATCCCTATAATATCTGTCATAATCCCTATAATATCTGTCATAATCCCTATATGTTCAAAGTTGACAGCAAACAAATTTACACATAATATAAGAATACATTTGCAGTCAACTTCAGCTCCTGGATGGAGTACCAGCTTGTGCGGCGCTGCATGCGAATCAACAGGAATTTGTGCAAATGACCGAGTCCCACCTTGGATGGGAAACGACTATGGGATGCCGCCAGTGACAGGAGGTAAGTGAATAGAGAGTCAGCTACTGAGGACGCTGCATACTAATAAACAAATAATATCATGTGGCTCAATCCCAGTTAAAAGGGCAAATTCCATCATCACAAGGCTGAAAAATTTACTGAAATTAGTGAAAACATCATTCTCCCTTGTGACTTGAATGTCAAAATGTATGATGAATAAATATTGTGGACAGTTTTCAACCCTGTTACCAACCATCAACCACAGGTACCAGATTTCATTGGGTGACAGACCCATGCATCAGTAGTAATGATGGACAATAATATATTATATAAAAGGTTGCTCAGTGGCCCAACATTCAAATCAACAAGCATAGGCGTACGGGACGCGCGATTTTTGGGGGGGCGAGCGACATTTGCCCGAATTTCACGATCTAAATTTAATACCAGTTCAAATGAAATAGCCTGGAAATCACTAATTTTCAATAGTTTTCACTTAATCATCTGCCCGAATCTTACTGTTTCCCAAACTTTTGGGGGGGCGACCGCCCCCCCTGCCCCCCCCCTCCCATACGCCTATGTTTGACAACAAGGGTAGCTTCTCAGGCTTCACACGCCACTATTATGCAGAGAACAGATTTAGGCTGGCTAGCACACGTTTCTAGCAATATTTGACAATGTTTTGAATCACCTGCACAATGCACATATAACATCTTCAGCATCTTGTAATTACTGTTCAAGGTGCTGCAGAAGGCCAGACGATGACTGAGAAATCCAGAAGCCCAAAATGACCTTGACATGCTCCAGTTATGTCAGTTGACCTTGAGGGCCCCTCTGGTTCATAGTAATTGTTTAGAATTCGATTTTTCTATAGTTTTAGCTGAATTGTTATAGAAGGTTTGGTGACAAAACAGGGCATATTTTCTCAAATTTAATTAACACCAGTATAGGGCATTATGAAAACTGTCCTTATCATTCATGGTAAAATTTGATCCATTATCACCCAAAAGTGAGCTATATAATGTTCACTGATCAGACCCACACCAAAAAATTCCTTACAAAATTTAGATTAATATGAGCCTTGCCTGATGAGTGAACCCCATGTAGCTTGTAGTGAAAACTGGCCTTAAAAGTTTGAATCAGGGAAATTTCAAAATGGCCACCATTTGTTATTGCTCTCTGCACATGCCGAATAGGTCTGAGCATGATCAGTGGAATCAGGTCACTCCCGGGCATGCTCAGTGCCAAATTAGGTCAGAGCAAAATTTCCATTGCATTTCTATAGTGTAGGGGGCACTGTTGTGAACTGTAGGCCGATCATTTCCCTTAAAGCAGAAATGGATTAGCTGTGAGCAGGGTGAGATTTTCCAATGTTTCAGTTTGACTCAGTTGTGTTTTCTCTGTTGCTGAATTCCTTAATCCCCAGTTTATCACAGACATGTTTGCTTGACAAAATAGCATCAATGCAGCATATTCTATTTTAACAGTTCAACAAAAATAAGTCCCCCCTTTTAATAAAATTTAATACTGCGAAACAGAGTGACTTCGAACAATTTTCAGCTTAATTTTATTACCTTTCACAATCTGTAAGTGCCACTGAGTATTTAAAAGGATAAAACGGTGGCAACAGGTTTGTAGTTATATATGTTAAATTATGTGTGTGACAAAAAACAATAAATGTAGATCACCCGGACATGATCCTAACAAAAAAGCAACTTGTTGACATTGCTGGCTGTCTGTTACCTGATTGAAGGGCTTTCTTTCTGTAAATTGGCATTGGTACAATTCCTACATTGTAGCTGGATGCACTTGTGATGCTTTTAGCAGATGAGTAAAAGTGGTGCTTGGTCTGGAGTGCCATTTAAGATTATTGCAAATATTACACAGACAGTAGCGAGTCAAGCAATATGAAAGGATTAAATAACACATGGACAGGTTTTGACAACAAGAGAAACCAACACTAAACAATAACTGACGAGGAATTAGGTCAAGGTTGATCAACTAGTACTAGGGATTTTTCCCGAAGGGACTAAAAATTTAGGGAGGATGCCTTAAAAGTGCCTTAAGAGGTACTAAGCTAAGGGAAGGCCTTATAGAGTCCCTATGCGTGGCCTTAGGTGGATTACCAGTTGTAACAGCAAACATTCAAATTACAACAGTTATGATCTATCTGAAATAAGCAAAAACATTATAACAAGAATTTAAATTGTGTAAACACATGAAACAATCGATTATAAATTGTACAAGCACACAGGTACATGTAGATATGCAGGCTGTATTGCACATAGATGGAAAGATACAAAGAAATAAAAATAGAAAGAAAGAAAGAAGGAAAAGAAAGAAAGATAGAAAAAACAGATAGATAGATAGATAGATAGATAGATAGATAGATAGATAGATAGATAGATAGATAGATAGATACATACATACATACATACATACATACAAACATACATACATACATACATACATACATAGACAGATAGATAGATAGACAGACAGATAGATAGACAGATAGATAGATAGACAGATAGACAGATTGATAACAGATAGATAGATAGATCTGACTGCCTTTCAGGTCCGCGCTGCTGCCCATCATTAATGGGAATTGTGAGACTTTTGAGGATCTATTTGTTTATTGGAGGCTTTGTTTTACATATGTAAAAGTTCAATTTCCTGAGTGTACCTATAAATTTATCTATCTGTTCATGTACCTTTCTCTATCAGCCTCTCTACCTGTATATCTATCTACTTATCTATCTACTATGGTTGCGATTCTCACCAAGTTTTATAAGAAATACAAAACATTGAATGGCAGAAACCAGATTAACATCAGTAATTCGATTTAAATCAAATGAATGATATCTATCAATCTATCTATCAATCTATCTATCTATCTATCTATCTGTCTGTCTGTATATCTGTCTATCGCTGGCTGGTATATCTATCTGTCTATCTGTCTATCGCTGGCTGGTATATATCTATCTATCGATCTATCTATCTATTTATCTATCTATCGATCTATCTATCTATCTATCTATCTGTCTTGCTGTCTATCTGTCTATCTGTCTATCACTGGCTGGTATATCTATCTATCTATTTATATATCCATCCATCCATCCATCCATCCATCCATCCATCCATCCATCCATCCATCCATCCATCTATCCATCCATCCATCCATCCATCAATCCATCCATCCATCCATCTATCTATCTATCTATCTATCTATCTCTTATTTGATATCAATTGCATGGCCAGTGTTAAATTTTGCATTTATGCTGCAGAATACATAGCTGTGAACTGCTGACTGACCATCCTTGACATTTGCTTTTAAAACACCACGAAACATCAGTCTATTTAGCTCATGTTATTTGTTTTAATCTCATTTGAAAGATAACATTATACAGATAATCCCGTCTAGGGACTGCCTAATGGGTCTAGGGAACCTTTAGGCACCATTTAGGACCTTCCCTAAGCTTAGTACCTCTTAAGGCACTTTTACGGCATCCTCCCTAAATTTTTAGTCCCTTCGGGAAAAATCCCTACTTAGGCACTTCACCATTGGCTAAAAGTTTCATGACCTTTGTTGCCCCAATTTATTGACCCAGATCAGATCAACCAATGAAATGACACATTGAGGTCATCCTTGGCTGCTGACAGGATCAGGATATTCAGCAGTGCAGAACCTTCCTTCTATATATCACTACTGATGCATGAGTCTGTCACCCGATGAAATCTGGCACCTGTGCATCAACCCTGTCACCAGATGTAATAAGGTTGTGTGTAACAGGGTTGAGTTTAATGCAATAAAACCATCCTTTATTTAAGGTTATTGCACCATATATCACAAGGTTAGGCCAAAATATTTTGATATTACTTTTAAATACATAACGTCATTTTGTCAGACACGGTGTAAAAAGAGCATATATATATATATAATATGTATATTGGGATATGGTGCCTTTGTAAATGCTGTCGGATACCAGATATCGGCTATATTTAAACAAATACAGCTGGATATCATACTGGGTACCTGTGCCTCCCGAATTTCAGTGAAAGTATACTTTTATTTCAGGCCGTTACCCATTCCCGTGCATTTTTGAAACATTAAAGGCTCAAGATAATCAACTACAGACGGCCGCTTTCTACGATTGGGACTGGCTGGCGAATCTCTTCAATAATGGAATCCCAAACACAGTGGACACACAGAAGGTTGTTACATATCATTAACGTACTTTAATATCAGATTTATGTGAGCCATGAGAACCCCATAGGCCATAGCCGATATATACATTGTATCTTTTTCAGTAAAATGAAACAAGGTTGCTCACTCCTCACTTGGCCTGAGTTTTCCAGGAGCCCATCATAAACTCAGATTGACCTGACCCAATTCTCTGAGCTTCTCTGATTCGCTGAGAAGGTTGAGATAATGGCCTCAAGGGTTGCACCATAATGACAATGTTTTTGTATTAACATGATCAAGGGGCTGTTTTGGTGTTCATGTTTGCAGTTAAGGGGATAGGTATGCATTCATCCAAAAATAAGCTCCAGCAAATCTCAGAATTTGAGGTTGCCAATTTACACATTGTGGTCTCTCACAAAATTGTGGTAATAAAAAAAACCACACGGTCAGGATTAAAAAATTGTTATTTCACTTAAAAAGATTACAACAAACTGGAACCAACAAAACTTGAAACAGAAAAAAATGTGCTCTTATAATTAAATCCAAGAAAATCCCTTCAGGCTCTTCAGGGTCAAAGGTGACCTTCGGCTTCTGAGCTCTTCTGATAAGATCACAGAGAAAAATTAGTTTTTGGTTAGGCTACTGCTACACCTTGTCAATATTTAGGTACATGTAGGTATAATCTCCTGTTGCAAACCCAAACAATGATTGTGAAAGGCTAACACCTGTGACCACCCTTATAATTGTCTGATTTGTTATTGAAAGAGTGGGCTGATTGGTTATTAGGTCTCCAGCAAACATTCAATTCATCAGTCACGAGGCATTCAAATAATTTCTCAACCAAACTTGAATCACTGAACAAATTTCAAATATGGATTGTGTTTTAAGATTTAGCCTGAGTATTATAGCCTATATAATTATATATCCCTGTTTATAAGAACCCAGAATAATTATTCAGGGGTGTATCTAGAAATCCCCTGAAGGGGGCATGAGATTGTGGCGAATATGTGTCGTTAAACCTCCGCGGCATTCCCTATTTTAATTTTGGGCCGGAAGGTGGCCCCGTCCTTAATACACCACTGCTGGAATGAGTTGCTAATGATTATTGTTTCCTTTCCAGTACTGCAGACCATTGTTTGGTTTGTACGCCACCTGTGATTCGAGCGTCGCAGCAGACGCTGCTCGATACATCCAGCAAGTAGCCGATGGTGAACAGAAATCGTACACCTTTGTTTATCTTGGCAACGTCGACACCATCGGCCACAGTTTCTCTTGGTGTAGTGAACCCTACAGGTTGGCCGTCACTCAAGCCGATTCTGACGTAAGTAATTAATTTTTACCCTATTAATAAGAGGGTGAGTCCCATGCGTTTTCTTAAATCTATCCTCCTCTTTTAATTTTGTTCTTTTTGCAAACAGTCAATACACTTTTCTCCAAAATATTTTCCTTAATTTTTTTTTTCCAATATCAGAAATTTACTCACATGGGTTTTGAAAATGATTCAGGAATTACAATATGGCCTTTAAAAAAAATCTATCCCCCTCTTTTAATTGATCAAACCGTTGAAATGATACTAATCTCATTTAAGGTTGGTCGGATCCTTGATGCAATTGACCGGTCAGGCCACAGTGATGATTTCATGGTCGTTCTGCATTCTGACCACGGAGGGAGAGGAACCAGACACGGTGACTTGTTCGTCGAGAATTTGAATGTTCCGTTGTTATTCCGAGGGCCTGGAATAGTGCGCAAGGAGATCCCAACAACAGTCCTGACTCAGGATCTTGCTCCTACGATAGCACAAGCTCTTGGTGTTCAGCTAAACCCCTGGTGGACGGGCCGTTATCTGGAGACATTGTACAAACAACCCCGCGGGGGAGCACCTCGATCTGGAACAGATACAGATGACAACACAAATAACATCAATACCCCTCAACCTCCTAAACCTCCCACCAGGAGGCCTCCCACCAGGAGGCCCTCTCGTCTAACCACTAGGCCACCATACTTAGGATAAATATATTGTTTGAAGATAGATATTTTTCGCGATAGATGATACTCTTTAAAAAGGCACCGTCTACAGATTTGCTTACTTGATTAAATTCTAGGGCAAATTTCCGCTTCTTAAGTTTTATGATATTTTAGCAGCAGGAACAATGTAAAATCAAACAAACTAAACAATGCTTTTTTGATAAAATTTGAACAAAAGGAAAAGTTTTCTAATCTTTCAATTAATCAGATTAATCACTGGCCCCGTTGCCCTCAAGCCTAAAAGAATCTAGTCTTCTTGTCTTTAGTGTATTCCAAGGTACCATATTCTGCCTGGATCTACACTGTACCACTGAAGCACTGACTAGTAAAGACAAGACTCCAGATATTAGGCTTAGGCCTGTTCGCTAATGCATCTACATTGGCAATGAATTGGCTTGTTAGAATAAACCACACAATGTTAGAATCTATCAGTTGAATGTACTCCCTTGCTCATAAATATGGAATACTTCAACATTCTCCATTGGAATTGATGACTTTGGCAACTTCTGCTGGAACACATGATGGTCTGATTCAATCGTAACTACTTCCAATGACCGGTAAAGGGAAGAACATGCAGCACCAAATATGGAAATTCAGGGGACTTTTTAAGGTGAGGTGCATTCGATCAAAAATTAAAAATTCTTGCAAAAACTGTAGTTGAGGCTTCCAAAGAGTGATTAGAGAGGATGAATTTACCTTTACAATGGACCTTGCTTACATTCACACTCTGGAATTTACTTTTATTTGATGCTTATCTTCTAAAAAAAAATTCATATTTATGAGCACGAGTGTAATAATTTTTTTGCCAAATCTGTGGACCATGTGTCGTTACAATGTGTTTAAAGGCAGCTATTAATTCTCCCGTACACGATATTCCCTGATCCGTGTCCAAATGTCCATGTCTAACAAAATTCAACAAAGAAAAAAATATATTCATGATCACTGACCAGGGGTCACTGACTCGACTCACTGATGATATTGGCTAGATCTACGGTCAGCTTATAAAAACTGAGTTTTTGGTATACCTTTACAACGCATGTACCTGTATATATTTTTTTCTTGAATAAAATATATCATTCCAATATAGCAATAGGTCTAGAAATGTCAACCACAATAACTAGCCCTTTTGGTCTTAGCAGCGGAATCTTGGTCAACACGTTGACCTTGACAACTTGTGACATCAAGTCGCTAATTTCCTGCTCTTTTTCGATAGCCAGTTTGTCTCCATATGGGGATTACGACAGGTATTATTGGTAGGTGGCACTACGATAAGGGGGGAGTGCTATTTTTGTCTTGGGGGTGCCCACCAAATGACATATCATCTGGTTTGTCTGCAAAGTAAGTGAAATTCTGTGACCAACAGTTGGTAATAATCTGGTTGTTAACATGTTATAATCCCCCAATCTGTATGATAACAACACTCTTTTTTGTTGAACTGCTCTTTTGAGAACAGTCAATACAGTGTAGCTGACCCAAACAATCAAATATTCGACAAACACACTCATTAAGTCAGACTCCTTGGCTTGGTCAACAACACCAATCACCTTGCTGAAAGGCAAAGGGGATTCCATCAGAGCTCCTATTGCTTGGAGACACCACCTGTCCATAAATTCAGAACAACAAATGGAGACAGACCTATTCATCTAATTCATCATCTCGATACTTACTGTAACAGTTTGATTGTGTGGACAGGAGATTGTCAGTAAGGGATTTCACATCCTTTCAACATCAATTGGTAGAGTGAAATTTTGCAAAGCATGCAATATACATATGATAAAAAGTAGTACACATACTTCCAGAAATGAAGCACGTAAAAAGGCAGCACAAATGGAGGAAATGACGCAAAACGTATCAAAGGTATAATTTCTTTTAGACTCCAGAATGTGATTGGACCGATAACATCTTTTGGGACCAAGAGTTAGACAGATCTGTCCAACATGAATACTCCAGATATGTTTGGTATACAATCCTACTTTGTGGTTTTTACGGCATATCTTGATGATTTTCCTGTGGGAGACCCGCAAAACAACACTGTAAAATTTGAATTTTGAGTCTGCTCAAACGATTGAGTGAGATGGTTGCACAATAATTATTCCTTTGAGCCAGCATAGCTCATTGTTTGTGAGTTATAACAGCGGGCAGATTATCATAACTTAAAACAATAAGCTATGTTAGCTCAAAGGAATTGTGCAACCGTCTCAATCAATCATTTTAGCTGACTCAAATATTAAAAATTTTACAGTGAACCTTAAACGATTATTTTTTAATGAATTGCTTCGGCGTGATATGCAGCAGAAATTGATGTAAAATCTATCAGACATCTATACGTTACATATGGCTTTCATTATCTCTGTTTATGAATACGTCAATTTCTCCAAAAATCTATTGTACTTTAATGTAGAATAATTCTAAATGGACCTTCAGCGAAATGCAGCCGAGAAGATGGGTGGATGGATGGATGGATGATTTGGGCTTTAGATTCTGTATTTATGCCCATGGTAGGCAAATACTAGGAATAGGGACAGGTGGACGACAGAGCAATGAAGTGAAGGGCAATGGAAACAGCCATACAACATACAGCGTAGACCCAGATGATCCGGACAGCCAAGAAGAAGAACTGCAAATTGTTTGCAGTCAAAAATATATGCATGACAGTCTCTCATATAGTATACCACATACTATATGTCATACAACTATGTATGATAGATTGCAGCATATTTGAAAATTGTGACTAATTATAATCCCTCTTTCGTTTTGTGAATCATGAAATTAAAATGATATTGGTCTCCAACTGATGTCCATTTAACCATGACTGGCAAACCAGATCTGACCACTGAGATACCAAGTGGTCTCCCAATCACTATGTTAATATGTGCATTGGTGTTTGCTGCTTTATCAAATTCAAATATGTATAGGTTATACAACGAATTTGAGGTGTGTAACTAACATTTCAGGTGGTTATTTACCGAGGGCTTTAGCCCGTGGTAAATAACCCCTGAAATGTTAGTTATACACCGAAAATGAGTTGTATAAGCAACTTATACTCCATATATGACTCCTGAAAGATTTTTAACTGAATTTTGTGGCTTTGTTGTCATTTTTACGTGCATTGTTTGCAGAAAAAAACAGTACAACAGGCTAACTTAATCCCCAACAGTGGTATAACTGACAAATCCGTTGGTTATACCACGGCAAAAGACAAAAGAAAACTGTCTTGGTGGAGTATAAATACATATATTGTCTGTTACATTTATTTTATCATTGCACCATTTCATTGGTCTTGATAGATTTATTTTGGAGGGCTTCACTGGTGATTAACTGGTCCTTCACGTGGTCCAAAGTCATTACAGCCAAACATTTTGATATAGAATTAGAGTGGATTGTGGCACTGTGAAAATAGCACTTCGTGTGTCATCGTGCTGATGATTTGTCATGATCTAACCAAATACTTTCAATGTTAATTTAATTGAAGGAGACTTATCCCACTTCTTGGTGACAGCCAAACGAAAGGATTATATGCATCTGATTTTCACTCTAAAATCCGTTATGAGAAGTCAAATGACTTTCTCTTGATCATGACTAATCAAACCGCCTCTATGTTACCGTTATTGAAAGTAGAGAAGATGACACTTCATCGGCTATCATCAGTCACGTAGTGCCATTTTCACAGTACCACAGTCCACTCTAATTCTATATCAAAGTGTTTGGTTGTAATGCCAGAGCCTAGGCAAGGTCAGAAGTCACCAATGCCCGGGCCTAGGCTTCTACCAACTGATACAATTTTCCGGTGACAACATGATAGATAGGCTATAATACAACACTGAACGCTTTTGCGTTAATGAGTTCTGACGCCGGCCCACAAAATGGTCTTTAGTGGCCTGACAATGCCTTCTAAAATGATAATAATACTTATTAAAGCCAATGATTGTCTTAACATATATGTAAAAGTGTGTGTACATTCAATATCATATACATTGTATGTTCTCTGATTGTCTAACTGTATGCATGTGCATCAGTCCGAAACAATGTCAATAACTTTATAAAAAAAAAATTGAATATATCTTAGTATAAAATGTGTCATGTATATCAGATCAAAAATTTAAAAGGTTGTCTAAAATCCATATTCGGCATTATGAAATTGTAGCAAGAGATACAGAGTGAGACTCCAATGCTTGGCTGGCAGTCATTGAGTTGATGTTAGGAGCTATAGGTATCCTTCTTCTGCAGAGCATTTGAGTAAAGGCTTGATGAAACGCATCACTCCTCCAAGCATAAATGAAAACATTGATAAACGAATTGCTGAATAAGATGTAAAGGAATATCTGGAAAGCAACAATGCCAGTCAGAGAAGAAGAGACGACATGTGGAAATACTTCTGTAACGATACTGTAGGGAAGCCATATGGCAACGAACACCCCCAGAACGATGGATGTCATCTGGGTGACCCTTTTTGTACTTTGCGAAATTGTCGATTGAGTGTCGTTATTACTGAAAGCTGCGGAACGCTTACTCATTTGAAAAAGGACACTTATATAAAGTAGGACTGAAGCAACCAGGCAGAAATAGATGTGCACCTGGGCAAGGAATATGAACACTGGTTTCGGTAGCAAATCGGTGAGAAAGAATGGTTTACGGAAGAAGGATAGTGGTTTATTCCAAGTGTAATACAACATAATAGTTCCACACACTGTCAGTCCATAAGTCCATGCAAGCATGGCAACTATGGCTGTCTTTTTAACTGTCACTGACATCTTAAATCTGAGAGGAAAAGTAATTGCCAACCATCGTTCAACCGCCAAAAGAAAAAAGTTGATGATTGACATGACGACAGAAGCTATGTGCAGGGTTTGAGCAGTCCCAAGTATAATTTTCAAATAAACTTCATTGTAGTAAATGAATTTGATGTAGTTATGAGTGCGGATGAATATCAAGGCTGGACAATTAAGCAAGTCCGCAAAGGCTAAGCTAACAATTAGTACATTAGTTGAAGTACGTAATCGTTTATACTTCAAAACGGCAGATATTGTTATAAGATTAGCAATTCCAATAGAAATGCCAATCAACGGATACATGACATACGTAAAAATAATAAAAGACTTAAAGAATAATGTCTGAGAAAAATGACCAGGCCTTATTGCATTTACTTGAGTAACTTCATCAAATAAAGTATCTGGAGTAGTGACCATTTGCTCAGTAATTCCAAAGTTGACAGTATTAGTAAGTAAATCCATATTAATTCGATATTAACAATGTTTTCAATGCTTTTTGTCTCACTGAAGTACCTCTCAATTCAATAGATACAAAGCTTCTGGCACTGTTGCAAGAAAAAGTTGTTAAGTGGCTCTGGGCTCATAATGGCGCAATGCAAAAAATAGAAAAATCAATAAATGTGAGCCCAATGATATTTGCATTGCAAGATTGATTGGCAGAATCAGCCTTACAAAAAGCCACAGGTATGCCAGAGGGGAGGAGCAGGGGGACGGTCGCTTCCCTCCCCCTAAATATTTGGGATACATTAAAAATTCAATCCAGGAGGCTAAGGTTTTGGGCAGATGAAGAAATAAGAAATGAAAAGGTAATTGCATATCAAACGGTGTGAAATACAAGTGTATGGTTCATGAAAGTAGGGCAATTGTTGCTTGTCCTTCCAAGAAAGTGCATGCAGTATACTTATGCAGAAAGGCTACAAATCGGAGATACAATAAAAGAATGAAATTGGTGAAGGGTTTCGCCTCAAAATTTGGACACAAGATTACCCGAAAGACCAATGACCATTGGGCAGAATATCATTAATAAAAAACCGTATCGATAAAACCCCTGCATTTAGGTCTCATGCACCTCCTTGCATGTCAATGCACTTTAATTTACTTCCATGCACTTCTATGTACTTCTATGCACTTCCATGCCCAAACTGGAAATTTTGCTTGAAATGTAATTTCTTTTCAAAGCATTCAATATTAAAACTATTCTTTTTACTCACCTTAAGTCAGCAGATTGTTGTGAAGTTATATTTACCTGAGTGTCGGGCTTTAACATTGAATTGAAGTTATTTTGATTAATTACTTCCTTGTATTTGATGCATAAGCTTCGTAGGAATAACATTATTATTTTTGTGGGAAGTGGAGGAGAGGATGGGAACTGAAGGCTGCAGGGTCGGCATCTTCCAGAGTTTGCGAGATTTAAAGAAAACTATAATACATAGCTTAAAAGTACTTCAGCTTAAAAAGAGATACATTACTACACTTTGTATGCCAACTTTTATTTGATTAATACACCATTAAATAATTGCAATACTAATATTAAGTCCTTTTGGCCTGGAGCATATATGTGCAAGCACCATTTTTTATTTTTTATAATAAATATTCTGCAAGTCCTTAGTGCAATTTATGCCAGTCCTATTGTCAATACATAGGAGACACAGTTTCAATAACTTTAATTAAAAGTTAGCCTTTCAAATATCATTTACAAGGGATTCAAAATTCCGGTTGTTGTCCATGTAGTGAAATTAGGATATTGTGGCAAGAGAAACCGAATGAGACTCCAATACTTGGCTGTCAGTCTTCGAGTTGGCGTTAGAAGGTGGTCGTTTCTTTTTTGGACAGAGCATTTGAGTAAAGGCTTGATGAAATGCATCACTCCTCCAAGCGTAAATTAAAACGTTGATGAACGAATTACTGAATAAGATGTAAAGGAATATCTGGAAGGCAACAATGCCGGTAAGAGAAGATGAGACGACATGTGGAAATACTTCTGTAACGATGCTGTACGGCAGCCATATGGCAACAAACACCCCTAGAACGATGGATGTCATCTGGGTGACCCTTTTTGTGTTTTGCGATACTGTCGATTCAGTGTCGTTATTACTGAAAGCAGCAGATCTCTTCTTCATTTGAAAAAGGACACTTATATAAAGAAGGACTGAAGCAACCAGGCAGAAATAGATGTGCACCTGGGCAAGGAATATAAACACTGGTTTTGGTAGCAAATCGGTAAGAAAGAATGGCTTATGGAAGAAGGACAGTGGTTTAATCCAAGTGTAATACAACATAATAGTTCCACACACTGTCAGTCCATAAGTCCATGCGAACATTGCAACTATGGCTGTCTTTTTAACTGTCACTGACATCTTAAATCTGAGAGGAAAAGTAATCGCCAACCAACGTTCAACCGCCAAGAGAAAAAAGTTGATGATGGACATAATAACAGATATTAAATGCAGGGTCTGAGCGGTTCCAACGACAATTTTCAAATAAACTTCATTGTAGTAGATTACTTTAATGTAATTATGGATTCTGACGAATATTAAAGCTGGACAATTAATCAAGTCAGCAAAGGCTAAGCTGACAATCAAGACATTGGTTGAAGTTCTTAATCTTTTATACTTCATTACAGCTGATATTGTTATTAGATTAGCAATACCAACAATAACGCCTATCAGTGGATACATGACATAAGAAGATTTTACAAAAGATTTGTAGAAAGAAGTCTGACTGAAATGAGTAGTTTCCAAGGAAGTACCTTGCGTTACACCATCTGAATATGCATCTACTGATGTAGTTATATCAGTTACATCATCTGATGGCTTAAAAGAAGTATCATCATAAAATAAATCCATGATATTTGAACGGATATATCAACAAGACATTAAAAATTCTGTTCCTGTGATTCTGTTGGTGCGACTATCTGTCGATCCGACGTGGTTGTCCACCTTTTAAAACCATACAAAAGCTTTTGTCGCTCACACTTCAAATTCCGCAGAGTACTAAAAAGAGAAAAATCAATAAAATGAATGATACACTTCCTTTTTTGTCAGGTTGATGGCTGGAATAGACTGTCGTCAAAAGGTTAAAAAGTGGTCGATAGAAACAGAAATTGTTCATGATAAGGCCCTTTGATTTGTGACCTTATTTATTCACATTACTTCACAAGGTTTTGTATAAAATCTCAAGTGTGCCAGACTGTTGCATAAATCATTCACATTCATCACTTTCCATCAGCTGTGGTTTGCATAGACCCATGGTATTTGAAATAAAAATTGTACTGGAAATACACTACTGACGGTTCATTTCCAAATACTGTGGCCCTTGAGACAAATCTCATCTCCTAAATCAACTTGAACAAAACAACGGACAATCACATGCATGCAGCATGTTTTCTCTATTCCATTTGAAACGATTGTCTCCAATGAAAAGAATATACAGTACAAATTTCTAAATGTGGCTCAATTTAGCTGTCTAAAGCTATACATTGCTTGTCTTATCTTTAGCTATCCATAACTACACATTTCTATTCTTTAGTATACATTGTAATCCTTGACACCTTATTTAAACAACAGTAATTGTGGATTGCTATTGATCGCTAGGGATAGGTTTAGCTCCCAATAGCTATAGATAGATAACTAAGGCTAGGTTTTAAATGACGAGCCACATTTAGAAATTTGTACTGTAGTACAGTACAAATTTCTAAATGTGGCTCAACTTAGCTGTCTATAGCTATTCATTACTAGTCTTATCCATATCTATCCATAACTATCCATTTCTATCCTTTTGTATACACAGGAATTTATCTACCCCTTGTTTAAACAATAGTAATTGTGGATAGCTATGGCTAGCTATGGATAAGCGTAGCTTACTTTAGCTTGGAATGGCTATGGATTTTAAATGATGAGCCACTTTTAGAAATTTGTACTGTATGTTGCGTTCAAGTTTGTTTGGCATCTTTTTAAGACATATCTCAAAATTGTTTATTATCGTTTTCATAGCTACGTGTTTTTCAAGTTTGTAATTTGCTTCATACCACAACTATGATGTCAGAGATTAAGTTGAATCATTTCGTTTATTACAAGCACAGATTTCAGGAAACTGACAAAGTGCAGTGATGCATGGATGATGTATGTTTCATTATGTACTGTAACTGAACCAAACAGACTACTCAGCCTCAAAGGAGAGTTGCAATTACTGACAAAAAATGTTGTTTGAAATTGTAATAACTGGTGTCTTGTGAAAAACAGCAACACATTTTGTTTGGCAAACAATGAGGTGCAACACTCAGCTTAGACATGCATTGTTTGCTGTGGTTGTACATAAATAGTAACATTGCCTGACAGCTTTAAATTCCTTTGTAATTAACTGTGATGTCAAACTCTGAACTGATATGTCACAGACTGAAGATTAGACACATTGACAGATACTCGATGATGTCACAGTTTATCTGCAAAACGAAATTTTTCAAAAAACACATAGCTATGAAAACGATAATAAAACGCATTAGAAATATTCTTTATTTCCTTTTCCTGCAGATGTGATTTAGGTTTAAAGAGTCTGGCGATATTAGTTTTAGAAACGTGTTATCTTTTACAAACTGTACTTCTTCAAGAAAATTTCAGTTATTCACAGTAAGGTTGATTGAGCGTAGTGTTTTACAATATTATGATATGACTATATATATTTTTGAGGTTTATTGTTTGGAGGAGGCGCAGGTTAGTTGAGATGTTTTTCACAAAAGTTGGTCAAACGGAAGAAGACATTGAACTGATGAATAGTTTAGATACTGGAGAATAAGATTTTTTTTGTTATGCATGGGTGAATTTGGCCAGATCTGTTGGATATTATTTACCAAAAGAGGTCATGTCAAACATATCAGCTAACCCAACCGGGCAGGTTATTTTACATGCCTGGTCAGGTTAGCTGATACACCCAACCTGAAGGGAAATGTACATACGTATGGCGGATTATAGGACAACCGTTTTTACAAACTTTGCCTGAGCAATAAGCTATTGTCCTCGTTATATTTACGTGGAATTTCAAGTTCTTTTCTATGCTGTTGAATTGTGATATCCCAGATGACTCTATTCTAGCATTGCTATATTGGGGTGGTCCTCTACAGCATGCTAAAAATTAAAATGTAACTTTCTGAAGGTGCTTCCAAAAAAACTTGTTCGTCTTGGTGAGAAAACATTTTGTGCAAAATATAATTTCAATACAACAATTCTAACCACTGCCACACGCGGGTTGAAAATTTAAGTATATTGTTTTTAAAAATTAGCAATAATCCGGCAGCCAAAGCTGACTTTCTGGATGAAGTCTGGACCAATGGATAAAGCTTATTTATCAATGGAATCCATGTTCCTAGATTCTATAGAAAGCATATACGTAGCCGGCACCTACATGGTACCCTTGGGGGATTTGAAAATCCAAGACGGCGGCCAAGGAATCCGAAATTGCTCGAATGGGACAATTTCAAACTGTTTGACCTAGAATCAAATGCAATACTTAGTTTTCAGACAAATCTGGTGTGGGAAATTCATTTCTGTGGTTGTTTTGGCGATTAGGAGTGATCCAAAGGTAAAAGAATGCATTTTTGGTCCTAAATTGAAAACAGTAAATTCACGAAAAAGGTTATTTATTTATTTATTTATTTAAGTCATTTTTACAAGCGCTATATTATATAATTTTTCTATGCGCTGTACAAGAAGAGAAATTTTAAAATGTAAATATATATATATATAAGATTAAAAGTATAATTTGGCTGTAAATAACTATAAAATCGACAAGATTAAAATCAAAAAGAGCAGGCATATCAAGTAAAGTCTCTAAAATGTTGTTTAAACAACATAGTCTTTAAGGCTCTTTGAAAAGAGTGAAAAGATGGCGCTTCTTGTATCTGGTTGGGTAATGTGTTCCACAGCTTGGAGGCCCAGGTGTCGAAGCATCTTTCGCCATATTTGTTCCGCGTTCTTCTGATGGTGAGCTGTAGGCCTGATGTTGACTCAGACTCAGACAGACTCAGACTCAGACATATTTATTTTCAATAGAGAATAAGTTATGAAAAAGATAAATAAACTATTGATATGTTATACAGTATTTTTTTGTTTGACAATTCTCTATTGAGGGTGACCCCTTTAAGGCTAGTAGGCCGCTATCAAGGGGCCACCCATAAAATGAAATATTGTTTTTAAGTCTGAAAAAAAAAGAACAAACTAAAGTCCCATGAGTCCCATAGCATAACATAAATATATGGTTGACTAATTACCAGTTATAAGTAAATGTATTGTCATAAGCTTTACTCTTAAATAATATATTCATTTCTATAATAATAGTGTGATGAAAGAAGAATGACAGTCTGTTACATAATTAATAAGAAAAATACAGCACCAGAGCCTGGTATTAAATAATAAGTAGATCACATCAAAGTTTTACAATGTAAATTAACGGACTAGGAAGAGGATAGATTTATATACACAATAAGATGAAGACAGTAACATAATAATATTTACAGTGCCATAATGGAGCTGCCCAGGGTGACCTCACATTGCAGGGCTGCCAAATCACTTTACCACCCCTTAGGGTGGATGGGGAAATCTGACCAGACAGCCCAGCGAGGCCCCCCTGCGGCAGCTGTGTAGCATCTGTTCTTTGGTAGATTTTATCTATAATATTTGTATGTATACTCAACTCCTGCCTGTTACATGTAAACAATACAAAAACCGAGTACAACAGAGAAAAAAAAAAATATATATATATATAATAATAATAATAGTAAAAAGCATGAAGTACTGATTATTGTCTCTGACAAATATAGCAGTTAGAGATTGTACATTCATATGCATAGGTATTAATCATATGATTCTTTGCATATGCAGTAAAACCCTGATAGCTATGAGTATATATTTTTGTTCTTATAATAGAGGGACAGTTATTGTATGCTTGAGGTATTGTACATTGGATTCCAAACTTAGCAAATTCATGTTTTACTCTAGAGATATGGAAAAGGTCTGAAGTTCTAGTGTTGTGATTATGTACATTTGAGTTTCTTCTGTAGAGATTTGATTGAAAATAATATGGTAAAGCTGTATTCTCTAATTTGTAACAGAATTGGTACTCTCTAAGTAGACACAAGTCAGTCACTTTTAGGAGTTTCAGAGTCTTAAACAATGGTTCAGTATGATCATTATACCTAGCACCTGATACAATTCGAATCACCTTTTTTTGCAATTTGACGATGTCTTTTAAACGAGACTTCCAACAGAGTATTCCATAATTCACATAAGGAAGAAATAAGCTATTATAAAGAGTCAAAAGAACATCCCTGCCCAAAACATTCTTCAATCTACACATAATCCCAGTTATCTTAGACATCTTCAGAGATATTTTAGCCATATGAGGTTTCCAACATACATTCTTGTCAAGTACAATACCAAGGTAGTCAAAACTATCAACAAATTGAATAACGGAGCCATCTAGATGAATAACAGGGTAAGATACAGTTTTACGTGGCGAATGGAACAACATGGCCTTAGTTTTAGAGGAATTCAATGACAATTTATTCAATTTCATCCATTCAGAGATGTTTTTCAGTTCTTCATTTATGTAGGCATCTTTGTCTTGTCCAAAAGAATTCAAAGTTGCAGTTAAGCAGGTGTCATCTGCGTAAATAATTGGATGGAAAATGTTACACGCTTCATGAAGATCATTAAGATATACAATAAATAATAAGGGTCCAAGGATTGAACCTTGGGGAACTCCCGTTTCAATTGTCAATAATGACGAGTTTGTATCTTTAAAAGATACCATTTGTTTACGATTCTTCAGATAATCAGCAAACAAGGCCAGTGAATTATTTTTAACACCGTAATACTGTAATTTATAAAGTAATATTTTATGATCAATGGTATCAAAAGCTTTCGATAGATCTAAAAAAACTGATAGTAGGGTTCCATTTTTATCCATTTGGTCTATTATGCGATTTGTTAATTCTAGAGCTGCAAGTTCAGTGGAGTGAGAATTCCGAAAACCGTATTGATTATCGTAGAATAATTTATTGTCATTTAAATATTTGAAGAGTTGAGAATGCATAATTCTTTCTAACACCTTAGATAAACTGGACAAGACAGAGATAGGCCTATAATTTTCAAGCAAGTGGTCTTCCTTACTTTTAAAAATAGGAGTCACTTTTGCAATTTTCAATCGGTCAGGGAAGATTCCTGAGGTTAGGGATTGATTGATGATGAGAGTAAAAGGTGACAGAATTTGAGTCTTGATTAACTTTAGTAACCTGTTTGAAATTCTATCAATGCCACAACTGGTTTTTGGCTTCAGTTCATCTATAATCTTGGAAACTGTCTCAGATGTCACACAAGTAAAAGAGAATTCATTTTCTATTGATGTTTGAAGAAAATGTTTGAAAGTTCTATTTTGGGGTTGGATAATCTTCTGTGATAAATTGGGGCCAACATTAACAAAATACTGGTTGAATTTATCAGCTATCTCATTTGGCTCAGAAACATACTTCCCATCGATTAAGAAGTAATTTGGAAAATCATTGGAATTCTTGTTTTTGTTAATTATATTTTTTATAGTATTCCAAGTTTTCTTAATGTCACCTCGGAACTTAGTAAAACAAGAGTTATAATATGATCTTTTGGCTTCCCTTATCAAACGTTTCAGTATTTTATTATAGGAATGTAGTTCCATTCTAAATTTTTCATAATTTGTAGGGTTATTTCTGGCTTCAAGCATTTTCTTATATAATTTGTCTCTGAACTTAATCGATGACAATATACCTTGTGTTACCCAATTGTTTCTCTTGTGTTTGTGTTTATTAAATTTCACAGACTTAACTGGAAAATGCTTTTCATAGGACTCTTGTATGACCTCATGCAAAATTTCATAATTTATATTCGGGTCCAAATTTAGGTTGGCATTAAAGGCTACTGAAGAGCATTTTTCAGCAATATGTCTCATAAACATACTGTTTTTTTTCATCGCCTCTGGGCCATACATTTACATATTTCGACAACGGATAAGTCACTTTCAAATAATCGAGTGAAATGAAACAGGGTAGGTGATCAGAAATTTTAAGAGTAAGGATTCCAGCGGTCGTTGGGGAAAAACTACCTGACAGCTTTACAAGAATATTGTCTATTAAGGTACTGCTGTGATTAGTTATTCGTGTTGGAAATGTGATTTTCGGCACAAAACCATTAGATAGTAGAAGTTCAAAGAAATCATTGAAAACAGATCGCTCTCTTATTTTCAACAGATCAATATTGAAGTCACCCACGATGGTAACATCTTTACTATTCCTCTGAAAATTGTGTAGGATCTGTTCTAATTCATTATTGAATGCATTGTAATTTGATAAATTATCGCGAGGTGGTCGATATATATTTCCAATAATAATAGTCTTTTTTTGACTAGCACAACTACCAGCACTGCATATATCAACTTCGATGAACAAGCCATCCCATATATTTGCCTGGCTACAAGTGGATAGAACTTTGTATTTGAATGTATCTTTTAAATAGATAACAACTCCACCATGCAGACTTGCAGATTTACCCTTAGAGATTAATTGATATCCATTTAGTTGTAATAAAGAAAGATCAGAGTCGCTGCTCAACCAGGTCTCTTGCAAACAAATAGCATGGAACCCCGAATTACAACATTCCTCAATAAACATTGAACTTTGAGTTAAGAGACTGACAGTTTAAGGAAAATATCTTGAAACTATCCGTATTGACTGACATGAGATCACTTAGACCATCATTGCTATAGTAAGGTGAACATTTGACACACTAGGTGCTTCATCCTCCGTGTCAAATCTCTCCTCTTCTATTACGTCCAATAAATTTTTCTCAGCTACTGATATTATCTACTTTTATTAATACAAAGATACAATTTTTCACAAAACAATCCAATTTAACGACTCCTGAATTGGTGAGAACTGTCATACTTTTTTGCCATTGATACATCGAGTACTTCAACATAGGGTTTTCAAAATATTTTTTAAAGTCAACAAAAGGTGAGATTTGACAACAAATGATGAGCAATGAATAGGACTCATGGGACTTTAGAACAAACAGAGGTTTTGTTATTGCAATAATGGACTATCTGTGTGAAATTGACTGGATATTTCAATGGATGGGATCATATTGAAATTGACGCATAATAAGAATAAATACTTTTTCAACTCCTGGTAATAGTGTGCATTATTTTGACATTTTGAAAACATTCATTACAAATTCATTATGGAGTATCATATTTCTGAATATATTTTACAATCCTATTTCATGTACCAGAGATCAATTTTTGTCTGATCTCCTCTAAGATGCAACCCATCATGTTTGAGCCTTCTGGCCATTTACTTGGGTCGCTTGCTTTTTTTGCAAACAAACCCATACCAGTACCAAAGACTTTGTTTGAGGATGCTTCCCCAAGTCTCTTTGTTCCAGTTGAGATAAGTGCTTGTTTGGCTTTCTCGCATTGTGTGTATTTTGCATTGTTTGCAATTGACAATACCTCCTTTGCCTTTTGTTGAGCGTAGGCTGTGGGTTGGCGAATAGCGGACAAACAGGGAAGAGAGATAGGAAGGCATGGCAGGATTATTGAGACATTTGTAGATGGTGCACATTGCTTTAAATTCAATTCTTTTGTGCACAGGCAGCCAATGTAGTTCAAAGAGCACAGGAGTGATATGTTCTGTTCTTGGAATTCTTGTGATGATACGTGCAGCACAGTTCTGGGCCACCTGCAGTCGGCGCAGGCCATGCTCAGAAATGCCTGCCAATACAGCATTGGCATAATCAAGTCTCGACACAACAAGCCCAATCACTGCCTTCTTACAGGTATCATTATCTAAATAGTGCCTGACTTGTCTAATTCCACGCATATGGAAATACATGGACTTGGTCACTGCCTTAATTTGATGTGACATTGTGAGGTTCGCGTCGATCATCACACCAAGATTCCTCACAGTTTTACTAAGGCCAATTGAAGATGCTCCGATTTTGATGACAGGACTTAACTCCATTATTTTGGTATGATGATGAGGCGAGGCGAGTATTATAGCTTCGGTTTTGTCATCATTTAACTTTAATTTATTCCGTATCATCCACTCTTTAATTTCATTTATGCATTTCTCTTAGGTTAATGTTGAGGAAATCTTTGTAACCATTAATTCCCTTTTCTTAGACAATTCCAAAAAAATATGCGGAGGATATCAGGGTGATATCCTTTCATAAGAAAAAAAAAGGATAATAATAAAACTTCTATTGTTTGGTTCAACTGCTTCTCCTTGCCTGAGCCCCTCTTTAACAATTTTAGGTGGAACCTCATCAGTGGCAAATAGTTACCTTAAGGGTGTCCTCCTGCTCATCTAATGCTTGTAATTTTGTGTATACCATATAGATTACAGCCATCAAACATGAATTCGTATATATCTCACACACTTCATGATAAAATATTTAAAACTTCTTGAGTCTTGAGCATTTTAGGAAAGATGACCACTAAGATGACTGAAATTAAGATCGGGCAACACAACATTCTCTGTATAGCATCTACAATCCAGTATGACATGTCTCTTTCAGCTGATTCTTGCAAGTCTTCCACAGATATTGATTCTCTACGTCAAATTTGACTAAAAAAAGAGGTACATGTATCACATTACAAAAATTTTGAAGTTGTCCCATTACAAGCTGTTTTTAATCCGCAGTTAGTGTTTAGGCTGTTTGAAGATTTGTTTCATTTTTACATTGGAATATTACTGTATGTGACAAACTCTGACCTGACTACTCGAAAAACTGAAATTTTGACAAGTGAGGTGGCATCAGCAGGGGCAAATTGGGGGCAAAACTGATCATGCTGGAATAAGAAATTAAAAGAGCGGGTGTATCCTGTCATGAGGCCTTCAAATGATCATATGTTTCACAAGGAGAAGGGGTGTAGACTATCAACCAACCTTGCGCCTCAATTAACCAGCCTGTCTCCTAAACCTCTTGACAACATACCTAGGCCTACACTGAAGTTGCCAATATCTTTGCAAGCCAGAACATTCTATACAACCCATGTCAAATACCAATATTCTGAGACTATTGATGATGAAGTAAGGTTTAATGATTGATTTGTTTTCCATAAAGGTTTATCTTAAAATCAAGCGGGTCAATCCTTCCAAAATATACCTTGACAAAACAATGAGCAACTTTTAGAGTTGCACTGTACGCAAAAGATGTAAGAAACCTTTGTCGGGGTTACATGCATGTGCAGAACTTTTGATCTTACATGGAAGAAAGTGGAACGTCATGACAACTGGCACCCATTATAATGAATATTGCCTGACATTAGGGGCTCTTTTGATATCATCCTTGCCAAATTACTCTTACATGATTAGCTGAGATGAGTGAAAAAGATCAAGATACAATTCAGCATCAATGAATGATCATCAGCAATCATCATCATGCAATCACAAGACCTGGGTCTTTCTAATTAAGCGCAATTGTGATATTGATATGCACGCAACAGATGCATATTATGGCGAAAGATTACGTGGGAAAAAGTTGAACTTTGTTGTAACGTTTTCATGACAAATGTGAACTCTACTGCAGCAAACCCTTATTGAATGACCTGTCAAAAGTATCAATATCCTAAAAAAGATATATACATTAATGAATAATATGTACTTTAAAATACTTTGACTTTGATAACAATGAAATGATATTCAAAAGACAACAGTAATGAAGTATCTAGCACTTACCAACAGGCATCAAAGAGAGGACTGTGGGAAGGCGCTGTGGCTATTTACGCTGTTTGTTCAATGGCTCATTTATTATGCGGCCATAAGAGTTTCTCAAAGTCGGATTGTTTGTCCAAAGCTTGTTCAGAAAGAGATTTCAGACTTTAATTTAGCACGCCACAATAAACTTATTCCCAGTCTTTACTTTGCGGTACCACCTGAACAATTCTGAAAATGCAATAATTCAATCAAGTAACTCGCTGATGGTTTTTTTACAACTTTTTCACTTTTGTTTAAGTGACTCAGGGAAAGTGAACCAACAAGACTTTTTGCAATTTACCTGTATTGAAGAAATATGCAAGTTTCAAAAAGTTTTTAGTCGACTGGTGGTGGATGATTTCATTTCAGAGCTGACGTTTGAAATTGAAATGTACTTTTAAAACATCAATTAAAAGCTTGATTGAATAATTCTATAGGCTTAATGTTTCTTCTTCACATGTTTTGAGGTTCGGCATCCATGTTAATTTCTCAATGGACTAACAACTTATTGTGATACTTCAAAGCAATTGTGTCATGCATGACAGTTGCAGGAAATGTAAAAGAATTCAATAGGATCTTCATAAGGCCTGTGGTGGGCCTGGTGGCCTATATATTTTCCTTGAGGCCGAAAAAGTGTCAGTCTGCCCATGCACGTAACTCGTTTGTTGATATTAGACAAGCATCTAGACAGCCCGACAATCAGACAATTAAATGATCAGACAGCTATAGCTGACCAGACAGCTGGACAACCAGGCGGGTAAATGATCAGACAGCTAGACGACCAGACAGTTGGCCAACCAGACAGCTAGATGGCCAGGCAGCTAGCTGACCAGGCAGCTGAATGATCAGACAGCTAGATGACCAGACAGTCAAATGATCAGACAGCTAAATGATCAGACAGCTGGACAATGAAACAGCCAGATGGCCAGGCAGCGAAATGATAAGACAGCTGACGACCAGACAGTCAAATGATCAGACAGCTAAATGATCAGACAGCTGGACAATGAAACAGCCAGATGGCCAGGCAGCTAAATGATAAGACAGCTAGATGACCAGACAGTCAAATGATCAGACAGCTAAATGATCAGACAGCTGGACAATGAAACAGCCAGATGGCCAGGCAGCTAAATGACCAGACAGCTAGATGACCAAATACTCAGACGACTAGACAAGACAGCTAGACGACCAGGCAGCTACAGTACAACCCAATAAATTTTCCGAGCTGAAGCTCTCACTTGCACTCACTTATACACCCCAGCACATCTGCTACTTTGCTCTCACTTGCATGCTCTTTCCCTCTTGAGCAAACAAACAAGCATGCAACTGGCTGGTGTCTCCATCTTTTGCAATATGATGCAATTACCTGATTCGACTATGCTATTCTTTATAAATGCAAAAAAGTATTTCTTTACAAAAGCATCTATAAATTGTTTTAATAGTAAAAAAAAACATATTTTGTTTACTTTTGAGGCATTGCAGGTCCCTCCTGGAATAATTTAATCAAAAAAGCTCTCTTAACACAAAAAAAACGAAGTTGTTTATTTGAAGTCTGCATAATATGTTATGTTGTCATCAATATAACTACAATGCCTATTTTCCAAATCAATTTCAGTTAATTATTTATTTAGTAAAACATATATTTGATCATATTTGAAGCACTCCAAGGATACACCATTTGATTGTGATTTGACCTCACCGCCGCCATTTGCTTTTTTCACACCTTTTGACGCAAATCAAAACATCATAATTTACATACAAATACTGGCCTTATCGTTAAAGATAAGGCATTTCTACTTACACCAGTGTATTCAGCAACTTCTAAATGATATATCTACGTTTTTAAATTATGTTTCTAGCCTTATTTTAACCATAACAAGAGACGTTTCCGTTTTAACCTTTTTTTGGTTAAATCGGCGCTTTGACGGAAATCGGAAAACAATGCTTAGTCCACAAGCTTATCTTAATTCTAAAAAGTGTGATTTTAATGAATTAGTGAATTGAAATTGATCACATTTATAATTAACATTTGTTCAATTATACATGGCATGTTTATATTAGTTTATTTTCGTTTATTTATTAAATTGAAAAGTGTGCATACAAACATTGTGTATTAAACACAAATTGTTATAAAAAATCTGTAAATCAATGTTTCTTGTGCAGGCTACCAGGGCATAGTCTCTTCTAACTTTCTAACACTATATTATGATTTTATCTAACGAAAAATATTCTTAGCTAAACGAAATAACCATTTCTATACTTTATATTCTATTTAATTTTTAGTAAATCTGCCCTGCCCAGCTTTGATATGTATTTTTAACGAATTCTGGGCATTACAAAAAGATATTGAAATGAAATAAAAACTGACAGATAGCATGAAAACGTTCTGTCATATGGCCAACTTTAATGTGTTTTTTTAAAAAAACAATCTGCAAAGAACTAGTATTTTCTCTCGTGCTCTGTTCACTTTTGATTAACCAAGAAACATAAGCAGTAGCCTTCAGTGACAATATTTAATGTTGCTCAATATTTTATCTCATTGATACTTTTTATGTCTTGAGTATTTTTTTTAAATTCTTCTAAAAGACCCGGTTTTAAAGAGCTGTAATATTTTCTGATCTATCTATCAATATAATTCTAGGATATTTTAATTTGTTTAACCAGTAGAACAAGATTCTAAACAGCAGCATTCACTGCTGTTGTGTGTGATTAGCACTAGATGACAGGAGTGTAGGGGGTTTCCCCAGAAGGGCATGGAAGTGAGAGCAAGTGAGGGCTTCAGCAGAGTAGTGAGTGGTTGGGAGTGAGGGCATCTTCCTGAGGGCATGGGATTTAGGAAAATTTTTTGGGTTGTACTGTAGACACCAGGAGAAATAGCTAGACGGCTAGACAGCTATAGACAGCAGACAGTTAGATGACAAAGCTTTAGAAACACGATTCACGAACAGCCCAACACACAGACATGGTCAGATGGCTAGACAGCAAAGTGAATAGAGAGAACTGCATGCAATTTGGCAACCACCACGGAGGTCGTCTGATCAAAATTGCCTGCCGTAAATCTAAAACTGTATGCCTTAGAAATTTTGGTACATTTTCTTGGTTATACAATGCATTAAAAAAACAGGAGAAGTTTACATGGTAACTCTAGTGGCCCCTGATGGCAATTCACCGTCTTACAGATTAATTGGAATCAGTTGAAACATTATCAAATGATGTACAGCCTATATGACGTGTGCCATTGTCGTGAAGGCAATGAAACTGAGAAATTGGTGTTTGGAGACCATGATTAATGCAGAAATTGAAGGAATGTATGGAGCACAATGATTTAATGCAATGGTTGGAACTGTCTTTTGTATAGTAGGACAGTAGGATACATAATATATTATAGTATATTTTAAGCTATGATGGACAAGATCTGGGTGACACTAGTGAAATCATGATTTTCTAAGATCTATAAAAGTGCTGCTTCTTGTCTCTACATATAATTATATAGTAATATACTCATGTCCAAAATTACCTACTCCATGCAACTTATCATTTATCTGTGATCTCACACGATCTTTTCACATGACAAATACATCACTGGCTAGATAACGAAAACACAACTGATAACATGTCACAGTATTTACTATTTGGACTATGATATCCAAGATATGGATTCTGACCATAATTGTGCACTTTATTCAGTGTTCTATAGCTGGGAATTATTGTGCATGGAAATCCATTGATTACACTGACTCGATGTAAGTACATTACAAAATAACATGTGTATAACTACACAGTAGTACTCATTTGAAACCTTTCGAATGTAACACACATGTTCACTATAATACGTTTAGCTGCTTTTATCCACCACTAGATTCAGATGATTTTTTAAAAGTACATTGCATAGTTTATCATAGATTAGTTTAGTCTGTGAATGCATGTATAACATTTTGTATGTGAGTATGTTTCATTGATGCAGTCTAATGTCATGATCACTGTTCAAGTGATTAAAAAAAGTATTGTTATGTCAACTTTTTTGCTATTCAAACAATTGGCATATCTGTTTTTAAGTGCGAAATACAGAAAAGCTTGTTCATGGGCAGTTGACAGCGGACAGGACCTGTTATAATTTTAAATCCGTGAATGGTAAGCTTAACCTGGATATTAGTTTTCGTTAAGTGACATTAAAATGTGGGACTATTTTATTACAATGTACATTTTTGAGAACACTCATACTCTCAGCACGGGATAAACGTTTCTTGTCAGATTATTTAAAATTCAACTCTTTCGATTGATCCAATCAGTCAGTTATTAATTTTTTTCAGTGCCAGTTGACGTTTTGTTAGCAGTCCCAAAAATGGAAATTCACAAATTCAACCCATTTCCCTCTGGATTTCTGAACGTCATTGACCTTTTCTCCGATTCGCTAATGCGGCCATGGCGGATAAGTTTGGACCAAAGTCTCTCCTGCTTCTCTCCGACAACCAAAGAATGGAAGAAACCACATGTATTCATACTGTCTTCATTACTGACATTTCCAATCTGTTCATTCTTGTTTATTGTGTTGGCTCCTATCGGAATTACTGGACTATTTTTATGGATTTTGATTTGCAAATCGAGGAGCAATTTCAGAATATCTGTGTCCGACACAACATCTGTGTCAAAGGATTTCATAAAAGAAAATGATAACTACATGCAAGGCTCAATTAGTGAAGATATGAACATAGCAATATTCAAGACAACACCTTTTACCTCAATACAGGAATCATTTGGATTTGCATCGCTAAACGTCTGTTTTCTCCAAGAAATAATATCACGTTACAATAATCTGAGCCACACTGGGCAGCGAGCCGATCAAATTGGAAAACTCTTGTTAGAAAATCAACAGAAATTCTCGAACAATTCAGTAACTAACGGCCGAGATACCCATGATACACAAAAAAAATTAAATGGTGGCTGCTCTAACAAAGAAAACAGTAACGTCCTGACGAGCGATGAAGTTAGAAAAACACACTCAGGGAAGGTGAATGAAGAAGACTTCGAAATGGATGTTACTGTATGTTCTGAGTTTCCAAATACAGACTTCCTTGTATTTCAAGAAACCTGGGACAACAAATTGGCAGAAAGGATGATGTCTCACCTACACAAAGTCTACCCATACATAGTTTATGATGCTGGAGAAAGAGGACTGCTGGAAAATGGATATTGTAATAACAGTGCACTTATGATTGCTTCCAAGTTCCCCTTTTTGGAGGTTCAATTTCATCTTTATCCTCACAGATACAGCCAAGATGTCCTCAGTGCTAAAGGACTTCTTCAGGTAAAGGTGAGTCATGTATAGTGTGTCCCAGGTTATTATTCAGTTTCATCTTTATCCTCACAGATACAGCCAAGATGTCCTCAGTGCCAAAGGACTTCTTCAGGTCAAGGTGAGTCATGTGCAGTGTGTCCCAGGTTATTATTCAGATTCATCTTTATCCTCACAGATACAGCCAAGATGTCCTCAGTGCTAAAGGACTTCTTCAGGTCAAGGTGAGTCATGTGCAGTGTGTCCCAGGTTATTATTCAGATTCATCTTTATCCTCACAGATACAGCCAAGATGTCCTCAGTGCTAAAGGACTTCTTCAGGTCAAGGTGAGTCATGTGCAGTGTGTCCCAGGTTATTGTTCAGATTCATCTTTATCCTCACAGATACAGCCAAGATGTCCTCAGTGCTAAAGGACTTCTTCAGGTCAAGGTGAGTCATGTGCAGTGTGTCCCAGGTTATTATTCAGATTCATCTTTATCCTCACAGATACAGCCAAGATGTCCTCAGTGCTAAAGGACTTCTTCAGGTCAAGGTGAGTCATATGCAGTGTGTCCCAGGTTATTATTCAGATTCATCTTTATCCTCACAGATACAGCCAAGATGTCCTCAGTGCTAAAGGACTTCTTCAGGTCAAGGTGAGTCATGTGCAGTGTGTCCCAGGTTATTATTCAGATTCATCTTTATCCTCACAGATACAGCCAAGATGTCCTCAGTGCTAAAGGACTTCTTCAGGTCAAGGTGAGTCATGTGCATTTTGTCCCAGGTTATTATTCAGATTCATCTTTATCCTCACAGATACAGCCAAGATGTCCTCAGTGCTAAAGGACTTCTTCAGGTCAAGGTGAGTCATGTGCAGTGTGTCCCAGGTTATTATTCAGATTCATCTTTATCCTCACAGATACAGCCAAGATGTCCTCAGTGCTAAAGGACTTCTTCAGGTAAAGGTGAGTCATGTGCAGTGTGTCCCAGGTTATTATTCAGTTTCATCTTTATCGTCACAGATACAGCCAAGATGTCCTCAGTGCTAAAGGACTTCTTCAGGTAAAGGTGAGTCATGTACATTGTGTCCCAGATTATTATTCAACCCAATTTTATGAATGGATGATTGGGGCTTTACGTCTTGTGTTTATGCACTTAGTATGCTAATTCGCACAGGAGGCAGACCCGGCAATGAGGTCTCATGTTCAATGAAAAAGAGAACAGTTTTTTTTAATGGTAATACATTTCATTTGTTCTTGAAAACCAAATTTCATCTCTCCTCAAGATATTGCATTAACTCTGTAGCTAACTCCTCTCTGCAATGATTCAAGGAATTGGACAACATTTACACAAAATTGGTTCTTAGACGTATTTGCCATTGTGTATAGAGTAGGGTGCATCGTCTGCCCCTATATCTTCAAAACATCATGCACTTTTGCATGATTGTTCCATTGCATCATAAAAGAAGACCTGCAAAATTTTAGGAAATAATTTTGATGCCAAAGGGTGGCACAAAAGCCTTGAAATTTCAGTGTCAGGTCATATTTTAGCGATTCACGGTTATAAATAATATTGTCAATTTTTATTTTAGTGATTTCTGGATGGCACAGTTAGATTAGGAAGAGAGCTTTAATTTGAATACCAACATCAATGGTTTCCATTAAGGAGAAGTCGCCATTGGGTCGAGATATTTAATCTTTTATCAGGAAAAATGTGATAAATCAAAAACAGGATGTTAATATGACTTTGGGAACTCAAAAAAGTCTATAAAGTGAGGATGTGGTCTGCTACACCATCTGATAAAACCTTGATTGAATTATGATGTGGTCAGAAGAAAAAGAGAGTCAGAAAGGTGTCTCAATGAACTGTTGTACTTCTCATACTTACATGTAATTTATGCAAATTTTCATATTTGAATTTGATGAATAACTATGTAGAAAACATATAACATTTCCTACTTTCTTAAGTAAAGTGTTTCTTATGTTTTATTCTAATGATTATGCTAAGGTTAGGCAGAAGTTTACCTTTTAAGTTGATTTTTCAAAACATTTTGTCATAATAGTCAGAAACTTTTGACTTTCCAAAAAACTTAAACATGAGAAATTTTCGGAAATATAGCTTTCTACCATTCAAATTAAAGAAAATTTTCTTCTCAGAACGATGGTGTATGAATTGAAATCATACAACAAAACATAAGCTTGATATTTCTAACCGCGACTTTCCAAAGCATAATTTTTTGTCACTTTTGGACTCAACTTTAACACAAAAGTGCCACCCTAAGGCAACATCCGATCTAATTGAAATTTTGCATGAGGTGTTTTTACGGCCAAAGGTGCAATGTGGGAAAAGTGCAAATGAAAAAGACAATTTTTTAATTTTTAAGGGGCAGACGATGCACCCTAGTATAGAGGATATAAAAATAACTATGCATTATAGTCAGTGGCGTCGCTAGAAATTAAAGGTTGGGAGAGGGGCTGAAGCCCCAACGTTTAGAAGCGCTGGCGAGGCTTGAAGGGTCAAAATGCAAGCCCCACAGAATCCAAATAATTCAGATGTCTGCAGAACTATGCAAACACCATAAAAATAGATAAACTGCAAAAATAACGACACACAAAGTGCTCAACATACTATGTACAGTGTCTCTTCATGGTCTTTGGATATTCAATCACTATCAGTATCACAAAAGGAAAATTTCTTTTTTTTGCCCAAGATTTGGGGGGGGGGGTGCTGAAAGCTCCATTTTGGGGGGGCTTAACCCCCCCCCCCCTAGCATCCCCCTAGTGATGCCACTTATTATAGTCTAATTCGTTATTGACACATTATAGAAGGCATGTTTGCATTGTAAACTACTCTCTCTATCTACGGTATAGTTTTGACAACCCACAACTTTTTGTTGTTACAGAAGTTGTGAAAGACAACACTAAACTTTTTAAGGACACGATCACATCAAAGGGCTTGAGGCAGTCTCGGGTGTGAGGGGACTTGCTTAGAAACTCAAGATGTCATACATTCTCGTGCTAGCATGACTCGCTGTGAATCAAAAATGTACTGAAACTAATACTTAATATGTTGGTGTCAGCAAGCTATCTGAAAGAAAAATTCAAATGAAATATTGTGTGAATTGCTGACAGGACTAATACATGTTATTTTGCATATATACTGAAGTTAGCCAGACCATTATACCCGCCCCTCTGTCTGGTTTTTGCTTATCGGCAGCTTGCTGAAATTTTTCTGCAACTCTGCGTGGGTTGAAACCTGGTTCAAAGCCAGACAGAGCTAGCTGACCATACAGCTAGATGACCAGACAGCTGGCTGACCAGACAGCTAGATGATCGGACAGCTAAATAGCCAGACAGCTAGACAACCAGACAGCTAGATAATCAGACTGCCAGATGACTAGACAACTAGACGGCCGGACAGCTAGATGACCAGACAGCTAGATGACCAGAGAGCAAGATGATCAGACAGCCAGATGATCAGACAGCCAGATGATCAGACAGCCTGGGTGAACAGAGTTATTAATTAATTATTAATTATTTAAATATTTTTTTGTCAGTCAAAATATAATCATGGACCATTAATTGGTCAACGCCAACTGGTCATGATGCTGATATTGTGTCACTGTGTCATTACCATAATATTTTAATTTATTATAAATCCACCATGAAAGCAGAGCTCCCATTGGCTGACTGCAGGTCACATGCAAGTTATTATTTTAGTATATTGCCCTGCAATGGTACATAAGAAAACAAAAAACAAAGAAAAAGGGGGGATTAGTAAACAACTATTGCCCTGCAATAAAATAGTGCAAGAAAGTAGTAAAATAAAAATTTGTAGAATCAGGGCATTTGGCAAGTCAATTGCCCACCAGAGTCCACAAAACAAAACAAATATCATCAAACTTAATAAAAGTACAATGTATGTGTCTCTTAATCTATTAGACATAATAAAACAAATATAAACTGACTATCGCGACAGTAGTCAAATCTATTTCCCTCTCGTTTGTGATGGGAAAACTATTTCAGCCTCGTGAAATGGTTAGCACTTGCACACCCTCAAGCGAAATACATTTTGATACTGCCCTAGAAATCAGTTAATATTTGCATACAATTGCACATCAAAAAATTTCACAATGAAACAAACCTCATATGTAAATGCTTGGATCATCTGCATGCCATTAACAATTTTCACATGCTTGGCTATTTATGGGAAACAAAATTTGAGACAACATTGTTATACACTGAAAGACAAAAGTTATGCATATGTTGGGAGTGCAAGATGTTCGAGGGGTATGGTCAGTATGATGGTTCCATGGTGTAAGACACCCAAAAAACAGGGTCACAAACAATAAATCGCTGAACCGGGAAACATTCTCGTTTTTAAAAATGGCCGACAAAGGGGAGTCTTTAGAAAACACAGGTTTTGCTGTAGACCCATGCCATTTGCAGGTATGCAGTTTCATGTTAGCTTAAATGAATCATTTTAAAACATGCATTCTTTATCAACAGAATTTATTGAGTCCCCAATTACAGAATATGACTGGGATGAAACTATTGGAATGGTGCAGGTGTGAAAACCAGCTTAATGTTGTAGAGTGTATGACGTTCATCTTTCAAGTTTCAAGTGTATCAAAGAAAGCTGCCTGCTACAGGGAGATAGGGTAGACAAGGAATAAACAAAGAGGTGTTGGACCCAGTAAAACAACCGGAACTCAAGATACCCTCCATTGTAATAAAGGCATGTTTCTGGATGTTGTAGGGGATGCTACAGATGAGAGGACATCTCAACCTTCGAATGAACCCAAGACCATTATCTTTAGACTTTATGGTTTATTTTAAGTAAAGTATGTGTTTGGTAGAACCTTATATTGAGCACCCAGATGAGGTTCTTGGATGCATAGCATAGCATAACTTTTGTCTTTCAGTGTACTTAATAGGTTACCATATTATTAAGTACTCAGTCTTCCTATTTCATTTCAAATGATATATTTGCTTTATTATCACATGCAGGTTGACCTTGGTCAGGAAGAAGGAAAAAGGAAAGTTGGATTAATACATGCCACTCATTTGCAAGTTTATCCAGGTACATGTATAGTTATGTTTTCGCTGAACCAAAGAAAATTTTTATGCAGATTGACATCATCTTCTGAGAAAACTGAACAAAACCGAATTTTTATGGAAGAGGACAAAAAAACACTGTAATAACCAAGGGCACAAACTAAAAATATGTTTTTGGCAGAAAGTATGGCTAAATACACAGAATAAATACAATGAGAAGTTTGAGAACAATGCAAGCTAAAGATATTTACAATCAAAATATTCCTTATTTTCAAATTCAATCAAGGAAGCAAAAAAAGCATGGCAAATATCAATCACAAAAGATCATTAAGGGAAACAACTCTGAAAGTAAAAGCGAATCTCGATTCAGCCACATGACAGTGACATTTATGCAAAGGGGGATAATTTAGCATCTGAATCTCGTAAGTAATAAGCAATTTAGTGCAAAATGGCCTTTTTATAGCTTATCAGCTTCATGCCACATTGAACATGTCCACATTGATGTCTTTATCACATTCATGATGAAAAAAGAGCATTAGCTAATTTTGATATAATGTGGAATTGTGCATTGGCGTAATTCAATCAGAGCTGTATCTTTCTAATTTCAGGCACGTCCTTGGCTCGAATTCACCAATTGGACAACATCGTCACTTGGACAAAAAAAATTCGATCAGAAGTAAAAAATGACGAAATCATCAAATTTGATGTTGTCGCTGGAGATTTTAATTTCGACAACACTTCACCTGGAAAGTTTATATAAATCAGTATAAAGTCCAGTGGCGTATTTAGGGGGCGCATGGTGCAATGGCCCCCCCCCCCCAGGTCCAAAATTAACATGGAAAAGAAAGGAATTGCCGCGGAGTGCCACCTATTTGCCCCATGTTATGGCCCCCCCTCATGCCATTTCTAGATACGCCACAGAGTCTAATATACCTATAATTTTTTTAATTTTTGAATCAAACTCTCTGAAATAACAAATTGGAATACAATTCAATGTATTATGTGCTCTTTATATTGAACTTCCATAATGCATAGGAGGGAAATGCATTTATCTAGGGGTTTCGGGCTGAAAAGTTTTTGAATTTTTAGATTTTTGTGCCAATTCGGGCTTTATTTCTTGGGCAGAAATTTATTTACAATTTACCTTGCGAACTTCTGCTAATCATTTGCCCCATGGCCGTCATATATTTATTTGTTTTCACATGTGCATGATTCACTTTGATACAGGAAACAATTGAAAGAAAATATATATATAGGCCTATCATATATATATCATGAGCAGAACTCACTGAGAGCTTACATATGTATATATTTCCTTTAAAGTCAGAGTAGGCAACAGTCTGTCATATGTCCTTTGTGTGCTTTTAATTGATACAGAATTGTTTTTTGATGTTGTATACATACATGAGAGCAATATGCGTTTTGTTTTCTTTAGTCGATCGAAGAGACCATTGCCATGGCTTATTCAAAGAATATCGGGACATTTGCCGGATAGAAGCAGGAAGGGACCAACCGTTTGTTGTCGGTAAGTCATAATGAGATGATCATTATTTTTTTCTTATTTGATTTCAAATTTATACATGATATAAACGTACTGATTTTGCTATTTACTTGAGCTATTCATCACCAAAACAAAATTTTGAAAAAGCATAATATATGAACAAAAAGAACCAGGCGATAAGGGCGTTTTCAAAATATTTTTTAAGCAAAAAATGAAAATTTG
Source organism: Platynereis dumerilii (assembly GCA_026936325.1). Taxonomy (NCBI): domain Eukaryota; kingdom Metazoa; phylum Annelida; class Polychaeta; order Phyllodocida; family Nereididae; genus Platynereis; species Platynereis dumerilii. Next base: position 166,565 of record JAPTHN010000047.1, on the reverse strand, counting down.
CTCTTTCTGTAAAACATTTAGTGCTACTCATTTCTCACAGAATAGTGGCTCCTCAACTGTCAAAACTCCTGACAGCAAAGTCACACCTCATCTTGCTTTTATCACCGCGTGAAAGATATTGTGCAAATTTGATAAAAATAATGAACCTTCTGGAGGCTAAATCCAGAAATGAGAGTCGAATTGAATTAATAAGTCAAGTTCCTTGATCAATTTACAAATCTAAGAAAAAATTGACTAATTTCAACACAATTTGACCGACATAGTAAATGACCGATACTTATGATAGAGCGATCGAGTCAAAAAGGTTTGTAATTGTGTAGTGAATGCCGTCATAGAGAGGGTGATATTATGGGACTTTATGCACTGACAGGGCGAAGTAATACAGGACAAACCAAGAAATTTTCCCTAAATCTCATGTCCTTCCACACCCTTCAGTTCTTACCCTCATCCTCAGTTCTTGCCCTCACCCTTCTGTTCTTAGCCTCACCCTTCAGTTCTCACCCTCACCCTTCAGTTCTTACCCTCACCCTTCAGTTCTTACCCTCATCCTCAGTTCTTACCCTCACCCTTCTGTTCTTAGCCTCACCCCTCCATGCCCTCACTTCCTATGCTCACACAAAAAGTAAATCACATTGAATTAGCAAAAATATGGAAAATTAATCCGAAACACTTCTTTATTATTAAAAGGTGATTGCATGTTAAAAGCAATTTTTAATAACATATTTCCATTTATTTGTGGAAATTAACGGTTACTGATTTAAGTGAGTGTATAAGGGAGGGCTGTATGGGGAGTGCAAAGGCAAGGAAGTGCTTGGAAGAGTTGGGGTGGGCAACTGCGAACATCCGCACAGAAAAAACATTGAGTTGCACTGCCGGAAAGGCTGGGACCACGATTATAATGAAGCAAGTTGCAATTTTGGTACAGAATGATGCATCCGTCTGACATGAGGCCTGGAAATTATTTCAAATTCATTTGCATGAAGCATGTTGAAGAACAATCCATGCAGAAAATGACGTATGAGTACATGTAATTGTAGAGTTTCATTCTTTTGAAATCATTTTATGCTCTCTGCCAATATCTTCCAATCTTCAAATCAAAATGGCATGATTAGGAGATAAGCTGCTCAGAATTTAAGATTTTACTTTTAATTTTATCAAAAGAATAAGATTATCTTGGAAAGTTATCAAGATTTAATCTTTAAACATTTTTGGCATGAGAGCAATTGCCTTCAAAATCACACCATGTATTTGGCTTGCAGACAATCACAAAATGTGGGAATAACTTTTTCTTTGCAATTACATTCTTGTGAAAGAAATAATGATGATTATGTGAGCTATTCTTCAAAATCAATTAAAGCAATCATGCATTGTTTGAGCTTTATCCAATAAAAACAAAAATACAGCAAAAACTAGTAGGGATGGGCTTTACTCATGGGGGGTTGGAGACCAGTGTTGGAGGTCTCACGGGGCTTATTTTGGAGGTCTTGGTTTTGGCTCGGTCTCAGATTCCAAATCCTTGGCCTCGCCTTGGTCTCGGGTGTCTTTGGGCCACTGTTGGAGGCCTCGGGACCAACCTCTTGCCTCAACATTTTGATGCCTAGGCCTCTGTCTCGTTGGCTCATGCCTCTGTCACGGGCTCGTATGTCGCACCCTCCATTACGTTACTTGAAACATGTTACTGGCGATATTGCAGAATGTAGCTGACAAAAAAAGAGACAATTTGACAACAAATGGACTAGAGCTTTACTGATTAACATTTAATAAAGAGGAAGATTTATCTGAAGGGCAACCATGCCATGACCGGCTCGATAAATTTATTGGTGCTGTTGGGCCAAATTTCAATGTATAAAGCCTATAGATATATGAGTCATTAATGGGTCCCTAAAGTTCCTTAATTTCCTTACACACAATTTCAATTCCTGAACTCCAAAGGGAATCTCATGTTAATCATTGCTAATTGGAAAACAACTTGGATTCTGCATAAATATGACAAGGCCACCCTAAATAGGACAGTAAAATTTAGCTTTTTATTCAATAGTATGCACTATACCATGTGACATCAAGCAACACATACCCATGCACAGTGTCAATATGATGGCCTACAAACCGATTACATTTCATGAAGATCAAAGACTAGGTCTTTGAGATATTCAAGTTTTCGTAAAAGGGGGACTTATTTTCATTAGTTCTTTTGAATGTGTGAGTCAGATTATATTTATGAATGTTGATTGATTTGAAACTTTTCTTGCAGGCACAGACATGAGACACCCTCCTCTCCATGATGACCTAGCTAGCAATCCAAAGGGATTAAAAGCTGCCCTGGATGACCCAATTCTCAGACAATATTATATCATGGATGGCAACAGAGAGAGTGATGTCACAGCTCACTCATATAGAACAATGACAACAATGGACCAAGATGGAAATGTAATATCACAACCACTAGGGGGCAAAAGGAGAGTGGACTACATCCTCTTCAGAGAATGTGATAATGTGGTGAGTTATATCTCAACTAAGCATTCCATTCAAGATGCTGATATTGATGTATATGTATAAATTTTGTTACTTATTTTCTAAAAAATGTTGAAGAAAATGCAACATTTGAAAATGTGACCTTTTTGAAAATTGAATAGGGTAAGGTTCCTTGAGTCGGACACTTAAATTTTATATATTTTAAAAAAGTGATATCTTGGCTGGCCTGTGGTTTATTGATTGTCAACCAGGGCCTCAAATTAAACTTTTTCACTAAATCTGACAGAAAATAGACAATTTGCACAAGACTATAACTAAACTAGTGGCAAAATTTCAGGAATAAAATATGACATAGGGCATCTTTGAGTCGAACAGGTGTGTTCTAAAAACATGTCTTCAAAGATACAGGTACTTTAGAGTCTTCCTTTCAATTAAAAAAGCCCATATTAGAGCACAGAATAGGTTAAGCTTACTGTTAACTGAATGACAAAGAAACCAGAGTCAAATCAATACCATAGGTCAGCAAAACATACCTGAAACATGACAAAATTCCACTAAAATTCACAAATTTCTGACACAAAATAGAGAGAAAAACTGTTGTTTTTTTTACCCAATTTATAGGGCCATGAAAAACCCATTTTATTTATTAGTATCATGCTGATTCTTTAAGCTAAAGATTGATACCAAATATAAGGGTATAGGAGCTCTCAATTGACCAATAAAACCCAGCAAAAAGTATCCAACTCAAGGTTACCTTTCCTAAGTGTCCGACTTAAAGAACATTACCCTATATGTCATAATGTAATTTTAGTCAACTGGTTGCAGGTCAATTCTGTCAGAGTTGAAGTGACCATTTGACTTCTGGTTTAATCCGTTTTGATTTGATTTCTATTCACATATTCAGTTTGTCAGTGTCCACATGTATCAATTAAACTGGTTTTATTTGAACGTGAAATTGATGGGCGCCCGCTCGTAATAAAATCCTGTTCACAAGAAGTTACATTGAAAATTTCTTAAGATTGATTAACCTTGCTTCTTTTTTCTCTTTTCAGATTCCAACAGCTTACAATAATGTAACTCTCCTGGCTGGTCTGACAGACCACATTAGTGTCAGTCTGACACTAGAAGCCAATTGAGATATTGTATTTTGTTACTATCCTTCCAGAAATTATGTAGAATGTGAAAAATCTAGCTAATTTGGTATGTTAACTCATACTGCTAGGGCATCGTGATTGGCTGTGGTGCAGTATGGGCCAGAATCAAGGATATATTAGCCATAATATATATGGTTGACTTTGGTTGTGTGACAGAGGATGACAGTAATAGTCATTCTGATGAGGCTAAGAATAGTCAAACAAGATGGAAGGATGGATGGATGATTGGGGCTTTATGTGCTTTATTTATTCACTTGGGAGGCTAAGTAGGACAGGTGGAGCATGGCAATGGAGTGAAGGATGATAGGAACAGCCGTCCAACATAGGTCCAGGAGATGTGAACCCTGGAACCAGCAATTGGCAGCCAGCACACTACCACTAGACCAACCTTCCCCCTGTCAAACAAGAAGATCATACATTGTGTTGGTCTAAAGAAAATTGTTGGTACTGACAAACTGTGTATTCAAACACAGCGAGAAAAATACAATAAATATAATAGGTAAATGGCACTGCCATGAAATTCGCGCATCATTGTCATAGAACTACTGCATTATCTTCAACTTTCCATGCAGAAGGCCAGTTTATCTTTTTAAAGGACTGGGCAAATGGGCAGATAGATAGAATAGATAGATAAGATCAGATCTATAGATAAGATTAGACAGATAGATAAATAGATAGATAGATAGATAGATTGCACTGACAGCAGTGTAATTAAAATCTGAGGTTAAATTTCGATCTATAAATTTGGATCTATTATGCTAAATTGTTGATGTTACATAACTGAGATCAATAAAACCATAGCTATTCAGAGATGACTGGTTACTATTAGACTGGTACATAATTTGTTAATAGTTAATGAAGATTATGTAACCTTAAGTGTTGTTATTATTTCTTACTTGGTGAGCCATTTTAGTCATTAACTTTTGTGTTGTCTTTTAATTTTCAGTCACTTCTTACAGTCAGGGGTATGGAAATAATTATTTCCAATGCTGATATACATGTTGGTTTAAATCCCTAAAATATGTGGAGGTGGTTATATGACAAGACTGAAATTTTAAAGCTATTTTGGAAGATATTTGAGGTATTTTAATTATTTGCCAAACTAAACTCTGACTAAACTAGTAGCTCCACTTATATGGCAACCACAGGCACTTCCTGTTCAGGCAGTCACTGCAGACAGGAGCACCACACCGAATGAGCTGTCCTTGTGCTAAGTGAGCTGCGCTCATATGATGCAGTGTGTGTGCACTTTTTGAAGTCTTCAATATATTGTGATGCCCACTCATTCTCGGCCATCATTGCCTGCATGAATACATCTGTAACCTCACGCAGAACACCTGATTTGCTAACCTATGGGAACTGTCATATGATGTCATACTGCCACATAAAAAGAATCACTTTCTGCATACTTTCTTGGAGGATAGTAAGTCACAGGAAACTACGACATGATGTAACACTTTCAGGCAGATGATTTAACCCCAATTTTTTGCTCAATGGTTCACCCACATCTCAGTCCTGATCATTGGATAACTATCATTGCTTAATAAAATATTTCTGATAAACTTGTTGAATGTTGTTATTAGTTTTTGTATATTTTTTTTTAAATAAAAAAGTTAACACTTCCAAAATATCCTTCAAATCCACTGGACAAGATCCCTTTTTTGTTTTCACGTAAAAATGGAAAGCACGTAATAATAAGATCATTAAAAATATCTCTAAAGCAACTGGTATCTGGCAAAATTGAAAAATCGTATTCCTCTAAACACAACAAAAGTTTTGTATTTCTCCCTTATAAATTGATTATGGACTACAGTATATTAGGTTGGGGCCTAAGTAAACATATTAGCTACCCTTTAAAAAAAAGCACAAATTAACAACTAAATTTTAGTTAACAAACTAGCAACGATTAATTTGATGATTATATATTAGGGGAGAGCGGGGCACCATGAGCCGCTTTTCGAAATTAAGCTCCTGAGCCTAAAGTTTCAATGGAAAATAGCTTGTTGCTTTATATAATCATAGGAAGACCTCTTGGCTACAATATCCAGTGTTGTTACGTTATATTCTTAATTCTTAAATAGTCAAAACATTGTCTTTAAAAGATTTAGTCTAGCGGCTCATCGTGCCCCGACCCTGGGGCACCACAAGCCATGGCATGGGGGGCTGTTTACATACATGTATTATCCTTCTCATTCAACTGCAAAGAACTGATACCTCATAAACCAGATGTTTTACTTGAAAATATCCCTTGGCATACACCACAATATTGATCAGATGGATTTTACATATTTTTCTATGAAATAGCACAAATGTGTCCTAAACAGCGGTTGATGTCCTGCACTATAGTTCTGGACTTACAACAGTAGAGTTGTTATTACAATTCAGCTTTAATTGTACATTAAAACTTTATAGAAAATGGCTCTTGGTGCTCTATCTCCAAGTGGCTCATGGTGCCTCATTTGTAAATTTCATTTATTAGTGCATATCACAATTTTCCAGCTTATCATACTATTAATGTTATGACATCATCCTAGCGCATGCCTTACCTTCTCTAAGAAGACTTAGTTTTATGATGATGCCGGAAATAGTTAAAGTACCAGAAGTAAAAGTTCCACCGCCCAATATGTTTACTTTTCACTCAAATTCACTGGTCAAAAGTATTTTTTCAATTCTTGGTCCTACATTGAAAAGAAAGATTATGATTGCAACCCTAGCCAGTTCTACACTAACAAAGGAATATATTGTCTTCCTATCCAGCAGTTCTATCTCGCCGTTTTTTTGTAGGGGCCATGGTTCATGGTGCCCCGTGGCTCATGGTGCCCCGCTCTCCCCTACTCTGATCAACTGATCAGGACACCCTAAGTAAGTAAGTAAGTAAGTAAGTAAGTAAGTAAGTAAAACTTTATTTCATGTGGGGTTATAAAAACAAGCAACACAAGCGTACAGGCTTTTGACCGACCAAAAACAAATAACAAAACAAATAAAAACAAGATAAATAATAAAAACAATAGAAGCGTAATTGTCATAAAAGTTACATAGTAGAGTCAAGGATGGTAAATCCGTCCACTTTTGGCTGAAACTATATTTCCAGGAAAATGGCAAAAGTTACAAAAATAGAAATCAGTCCATTGGAAAGGGTATATTCCGTTTTATCATCAACACTCAAAAAAGTTAAATATTCAAATAATTTTGGTTGAAACCATGGCAACAAAGATAGAAGGTTAGGTCACCTAAATCCGTCCACCTTGCTGGTAAATCCGTCCAGCAAGGATGGTAAATCCGTCCACTGGGCATAGCACAGCTCTCAAGTATCATATCTCTTTATTTTTTCAAGTTTTGCAATTTATTGAGTCTTACAAAGGATTTTGTGTCGATTTTAGAATTATGATTCACTGATTACACTTATAATAGAAGAATTAAATGACAGAGGTTAAGTTAACTTTGAATAATTCCAATTGACCACCTCAATTACAATTAAATGACCTTTTAATCCAACCGAAGTGGAATAACTGTTCCTATCTAATTTCTGAATCAGAAGAATGCCATTTATAATAATTTAAAGTCATAAAAGTGCTTTAAAAGTTCATTTTAAGTGGGTGGACGGATTTACAAACCTCCTATAAGCCACTTTCAAAATATTGATGGTAGGGGAACGAGGGGCAAAACGGACCGGCGGGGCAAAACGGTTTTTTGCGTTTTCTCGGGACGTTTTCACCTGTCTTCTAAATTTTTGATCGGAAAATAAAGTAGGATACATGACCAACTTTCCCTGAAAGTTTCATGGATGAGAACGTTACAGGTATGCAGCTATGTTAATTTGAAGGTTTTGATCGATTTTCTTAAAAAAATCATAATTTTTGGAAATGCTGTGGTACCTCCAATGACATTCCCAGCAGAATAATTTATAGTAAGTGTTATAAGAGGACTACTAAGCTTGCTTATTAAGCAAAAAAATTTAGTCTGGTGCTTAGTCATGCGTAAGTAGCTCATTATTAATATACCTTGCATGGTTGGGGCAAAGTGGTGTCCTCCTGCGGGGGCAAAATGGGAAGCACAAAAACGCAATCCCAGCCTAGAAGAGGTTGATGCTTGCTATTGGGTCAATTCAACCATGACATTTGAGACATTTGATACATTTTATGGCTATATAACAGGAAAAAATTAGAAAAATCACAACAGATTTGTGGAGGTAGTCCATGTCATCAATAATCCCTTGAGGATTTAGGCCTAGTAGTAAAACCCTGTATTGTTGAAACTGAAACGAATATAACTACCTTTCAAAAAGCATTGTCAAATCCAATACCAGTTTAAATCGTTAAATTATGAAGAAAACTTGGAAATCAGAGTTATGTGAATATTCATAAAAATGTCACATTTCCTAAAATTTAACATAATTTTGTTTCTTTTGTAACCTAATGTTTATGGTTAAATACCTGGTAAAATAATTATATAGAATGTATAATTACTAGCATCACTCCCCATCTGTAATTGCATCCTGTATTGAGATATTGATTTCGTTGTTTATTGCTATGTTTACTCTTACTATTCTGCTATATGCTTACACTGCAATGACTTGAATTAATGCATTTCTGTTTGTTAACATGCTTTTTAGTTCTAGATTTTTATAAAAACAGCTTATTTATTGTAGAACTTTGGTGATTTTATTTCTTCCCATTTTGCCCCAATTGAAATTCCATTTTGCCCCATGCTTTTGGATGCGTGTATATGCTTTACAGCGCATGAGTGGACATGCTATACAGCGCATGAGTGTACATGCCATACAGCGCATGAGTGGACATGCTTTACAGCGCACATCCAAATTGGCGAGAGGACCCAGGGGCGGATCCAAGAATTTTGGAAGGGGGGTTTCAAGTTCAGAGATGGGACTACCACAGGATGCGAAGCCCGAAGGGCTGAAGCTTATGCGGCAGGGGTCGGGGGCCGCTGAATGCCGCTTTTAGCTGCTAAATCCAAATTTTGAGTCAACATGTAAACTGTTTTTATGTTCTAATGTTTTTAAATCAATCAATTTTACATCGCATAATTTCTTAAGATATATATATACCATTTTCTGTTCTAGTCATCGTAATGTTTTAATATCTAGTGTATGATGCAGCAAAATGTTTTCTGGTGTTCATTTATATGTATGTATCACTAGCTGAATAAATTACTTACTTACTATTAATGTTCAGCTACAAACTAATATGAAGAGCAGAAACCACAAACTTAAGACCCCTCCTCCATCTCCCATGGATACGCCACTGCTGGAGGGGCTCCTGTGTTCTGATAAATAAACTGCGCTGGATGGCATGTCCAAGCTTGCGCTGGATGGCATGTCCAAGCATGCTCTGTATAGCATATCCAAGCGTGAGCTGGATAGCATATACACGATCGCACATACACGCGTGGTCGTGAATGCAGGTACACGCATGCGCTGAATGGCATGTACACAGGTGATCGTGAACACACATACACGCGTTATGATGCGCGCAAATACATGTACACGCGCGTGTATGTGCGCTCACTACCATGCGTGGATGTGCCATATTTGGATAAAAATATATATGCAAAAATGGCTATGATGACGTCACAGAATTTGATTCATTTTTATCCTTTGTTGTTAAATGGACCTGAATTGTGATTAAAATACTTTTTAACATAATAAATACGGCAAAATTGTTTGAAAAAGAGTTTATCTTGCTTTTAAAACTCACACAATTGTAATTGACATATTTATATGCATACAGGGAGGTATATTTATTGCGAGTGAGAACACCCTCACGCGGTCACAGATTGCACCCCCACGCGCGTGAGAAGCGTGGGCCTGCAATATATTGTACAGCCACGCGCGTGGATGTGCTTTCACTCGCACGCGTGAGGCTTGGCTATGCTATCCAGCGCATCTAATAGCATGCGTGGCTATGCTATCCAGCGCACCTTGAGGTTCTCACGCGGGACATATTGACAACTCAGGAGTGCTACTGAGTACACAGTCACAGTGCTGCAATGTGTCATCCAGCGCACTACTGAGGGTGCTCCCAGGAGCACTACTGAGGGTGTTCTCAGGAGCACTACTGAGGGTGTTCTCAGGAGCATTCTCAGGAGCACTAATGAGAGTGTTCTCAGGAGCACTACTGAGGGTGTTCTCAGGAGCACTACTGAGGGTGTTCTCAGGAGCACCACACTACTGAGGATGAAACCAGTATATCACTACGGAAGGTGTCATCCTGAGCACCTGCGATTTTGGCAACCATCTATCTGCCTATCTATCTGCCTATCTATCTGCCTATCTATCTGCCTATCTATCTGCCTATCTATCACGCTATCTATCACTCTATCAATCTATCAATCAATCTACCTATCTATCTATCTCTCTATCTATCTACCTACCTATCTATCTATCTATCCATCTATCGACTGCTCATTTGATAATCTCGCCCCCCCTGTGATGTTTCTATCTATCTATCTATCTATCTATCTATCTATCTACTGCTCATTTGATGATCTTGCCCCCCTGTGATGTTTGGCAATTATCTATCTGCCTATCTATCAATAAATGGCGAATTTAGGGGGGCCATTGGGCCATGCCCCCCCCCTCTCAGGCCAAAAATTAACATGGAAGAGATAGGAAAAGCTGTGGAGCGCCCCGTATTCCCCCCATGTAATACCCCCCCCTCAGGCCATTTCTAGATACGCCCCTGTATCTATCCATCTATTCATCTATCTAGTTGTCTAACAGTCTGACTGTCTCTCTTTCTGTCTATCTAACTGGATAGGCATACTTAGGATCTGAAATGATGTCCATCAGCCCACACTTTTTCCTTAATATACCATCAAATTATTCAAATAATGATCTTATTCATATAAATAATTCATTCCCCCCTGCGTGTTATCCAGGGTATTTTTCCGGGACAACATGTGTGGCCAAAATTGGTCCATCAAAGTGTGACCCTTCTCAGCCCCCCCCCCCTTGTCAAACGCTGAGAACTCCAAAATATCAGGGGCATTTGGAGCGCCACCTGGATTCAGGTTTTTTAAGTGAAAGGCCCTCTGCTGGCCACTTGCATAGTGACACCCAGTGGCCACTTCAGGAAGCTTCCAAAGACTGCTCAAGAATAGCTTGCACTGAATGACCCCAGACCAATTAAAATTTGATACCAAAAAGTGTTGATTACATTTTGCCTATAATTAAGGATTTCAAATCCAAAAAACTTCAATGAGTAGAGAAAAAGTTCTAGGAGTCCTAGAACCATGGCGTTTTCAATGACACACTTCTCATTTTGAACTCTTTTAATTATTTCAGTCTCTCTTTACATAGGTGCTTGGTATATTTTCTTATAAAATAACATTTTGTTTTATGAAATTTATTTAGAATACGGATATATATCTTTTTTGTCAATGTCATAGGCCTATTTCATTATCCATCTCATTTATTCTTTTAACATATATATACTGCCAACAGTGATATAGGTATTTTATGTAACAAAGAAAGGGACAATTCATCTAGAAATATATTATATTTAATAGATCCAACAACATAAATACATCATAAGAAGCACGCATATCTATGCATGATAAAATAGAAATCATATATATATGATAAAGTGTCATTTGAAATTGTTCTGCAGAAATGGTTTATGAGAGTCAATTGATAATAGTCTCAATAGGCCGAGGGGGTAAACTTCTGCGTGGCCTTTCTGTTTCGCATTATGCGACGACGCAGGGTTGTCCTGGGCGAGGTTGGCTCATCTGCAGGACGAGGGGGGTCGGAAAACAGGTTTTTTCGCTTCCTGTTGCCCATGGGCCGTGAGGTTGGTGTGTCTTCTTGGTGAAGGGCAACGCAATTTGGAACAGGATCAGGCCTTACAATCAGGGAAGCAGGTCTTTCTTGAGACGGAGACCTGACAAGGGGGTCGGGTCTGACAAGGGGTTCAGGACGTCGGGGAGGTGGCGGTCTTGCAGGTGGTGCAGGTCTTACAGGGGCTGGAGGCCTGACAGGGGGTGTAGGCCTGACAGGGGGTGTAGGCCTGACAGTGGGTGTAGGCCTGACGAGGGGGGTAGGCCTGATGGGGGTTTCAGGACGGGCAGGATGTGCAGGTCTGGCTGGGGTTGCAGGCCTTGCAGGGGTGCCTGGCCGGATAGGGGCTGCAGGGAGACGATCAGGTCTTGCTGGAGGTTCTAATCTGTCAGCCTGTGCTCTGTCGGGTTGGTCATTTTCCTGCAATTAAAAACAAAAAGTATTAAAAATAGGGCCTTTGTTTGTTATTTGAAGTGCGCCTAATGCAATAACAAAGGTGTTTCACGATCACTTCTTAATCACAGTGTAGGTAGTTAAAGTCTGTAATTTGTGCTTAGAATTTTTAATGAACATGTTCAATATAAAAATTTATTTTGAAATCTGAAATCTATTTCATTGATAATATACAGATTTTTTAAAAATCGATAAATGAAAGAAAACTATTAAAAATTTTAGTTTTCTTCAAAGTTTTCTAGTAATTCATAATTTTGGACTAAATACACTGTAAATGATGCCATGTTCAATAATATTAATCAACAGGACACGCAAGTACACTCAATTGAAAATTAGTATGGTTGTTTTGGTTAATCTTGAAACTTTGTCATAGACCTGGATCTGAACCCTGGACCAAACAAACACAATCCCACATCCAGTTTTTATTTATGGTCCCGTAAAAACACATTAGACAGATTCTAAAGTTTACTTGTGTAACTTACCAGTGGCTGTCCATGATGCTGGTAGCACGCTCTGATCAATTCCTTCAGCTGGGAATGACGTATGCCACTCTGCACTCCGTTCTTGGTCCAGGGAATTTCTTCCGGCCACCACACAGGACGAATCTCTGGGACACCCCACCCAATGTTCCTCCGGTTGGATCCAATCGAGGCCTTCACACAGACAACTGCTAAACTGCGACATTCTGTGAAATTCGTCTTGTTCAGGTCCACCCTGGGCAGCACCATTTGCACTTCAGCTTCCTGCTGTGTGTCCTCGTCATGAGTTTCTTCAGGGTTTTCTTCTTCCTGTAGAGCGTAAACTTGCTCCATGTTCTGCTCAACAACGACAGCCACAGCCCTGTCTCCATAAACGTGCATGACGCCATTCCTGTCTTGATAGGCAAATGCACTCAGCATATTCCAGGAATTTAATTTGTCCACATATCTCTTCATTATAGTTAATGTCCTCTCAATGTCTCTGCTTAGTACCATGGTGAAAATTGTTGTACAGTAGAATCAACGAATCTTGAATATAAAGAATATCGTATCCCCACCCCTTAATCCGCAAATAAGCCTGATTGGCCCTAATTGGAATCATTGAACCATGCAACCAATCACAGCCCTTCCAGGAAATCATGGGGGTCGGCACGAGGCGGGTAAAGAGGAAGGGGGGGGGGGAGAATTGCTGATTGCAAATCAGCCTGCATTTGATGACTTCGCTCAAGAGGATCTGAATTCCAGAAATGTAATTTAAAAGGTATGTGTAGTTTTTATTCAATTAATTTCCTTCACTTGATTTATGTAACATGAAATATGGCTTATGTCCTTCTGGTGGGTTTGACTGTGAGTGGGCACTATAGAGTCAAGGAGGGTAAATCAGTCCACTTTTGGCTAAAACTGTATTTCGAGGAAAATGGGAATAGATACAGAAATGAAAATTAATCCATTGGACGGGCCATATTTCGTACTATCTTCAACAGCCAAAAAAGTCAAATATTCAAATAATTCTTTCTGAAACCATGGCAACAAACATTGAAGGTCAGGGCACCCAAATCCGTCCACTTTGCTGGTAAATCCGTCCAGCAGGGATGGTAAATCCGTCCACAGGGCATTATGCAGCACACATCTATCATATCTTGTGATTTTTTTTAAGTTTTGCGTTTTTTTACTTTCACAAAATATTTCTTGTTGATTTTTGGGCAGTGGGATACTGAGTGCACTAATAAAAGAAGATTTGGCTTATAGATGTTAATTTAATTAGGCATAATTTCAATTGACCAGCTCAATTACAATAGAAGAACCATGTTAACCAAATCAAAGTGGTATAATTGCTCCAAACTAGTTTCTCGTATCAGTTGTATTAAATTTATAAATATTTAAAGTCATAAAAGTGGCCTAAATGATATTTAGGCCTAATATAGGTGGACGGATTCACAAACCCCCAATATAGTCAGTCTTAAAATGATGATGGTTATTCCGTCCACTTTTATTTGCATTGTATTGCTAATCAGAGTGTCACAATTAAGTATAACTTAACAAATTCAATCTGATCTTACATTCCAATCAATGACTGAAATTTAGTAATGAATCGTTTTGGTTTAGATGCTAGATCGATAAATCCAATAAAGTGGCATTGGAGCTTTTAAAACATGTATAGTGCCAGTTATTATATTTCTCAGGTTGTACATCTGTAACAAGTCTTCCTGAGTCGAAAATTGTTAACCTTTTGAGAGCAAGTCAACATTGAAATACCAGTTAATGCAATGTTTGACGATTCACGCATCATGATATATGATGATTTTGTGGATTGTCAGACTGGTGTATAGCTGATTGACAAGCTTCTTGAATAACTTGGGAAAGGGCGGGCCGGCAGGGGGGGGGAGCAGGGAGTGACCTTCAACTATGGTCTACTGCCGCATAAACAACCCCGGAAAGGATGGCTTAATTTGGCCTTGGTTCCCTGGGGGGGGGGGGTAGTCCTTATATAATTGTATGTATATTCTTATGTACCATGCCAATGAGGCTCAAAATATTTGCCAGAATTAAATGTCAGTTTAATACCAAACATGGCCCTATTTTCTATATTGGTTGTATAAATTTTATTATATTATGTAACTGGACATTTTGGGATGTATAGTTATCTTTAGATATATAGCCTTTAAATATAGCCTTTGTTGAACATTGTCTTTGATGGCTAATTTTAAGCAACTTTCATCCAATATTAATTATGTCATCACGGGTACCACGACAACTGACTTACTCTGTTTACCAAAGATAGTTATAACCAAAGATGGGTATTACATAACAGGGTATACCAAAAGTTCCTTTATACCTGGTTCCAGTGAAGGACCTTGCGATAGCGTGCAGCAGGTGGCATTTGTCATGGTGATAAACTATCAATCCTTTGAAGCATGATAATTACTATAATGTCGCACGCATTTTTGATGATGCAAACAGTATAGAACCTAATTCGTTCTTGCATCATCACAAAATAGGACCATGAAAAGAACCAAAGTCTTTTAAATCTTGTCTACATGATAGAAATAAAATGATTTGAACTTATTTTAAGGGGAGCTTTTATGTCCTTCCAGAAGTTGCATGTAATTTATCAATTATCTGTTTTTGGTACACAGTGGTCTTTTATTTAAGTTTTTTCTATTCTTTTTTTTTTTTGCAGTATGGCTGAAATACCTCTTTCAAGAGATGCTGTTTATGGGATCCAGTTACGCAAAACAAAAAATTATTACAAAGTGAAAGATGGCATTTTAGGTCTTCCGGAAGCTGATTCAGAAGGATTTTTATCCAAAAAGTTTGTTATCATTGAATGCCTTAACGTCAATGGCAGTGTAGTGTACTTGTGTTCTTGTGATTCACATGCTCGGAAATCTGTGAAGAGTGCTATCACAAGAGGATTACATTTTGATCATCCAGCCAGTTGCATTCACGTCGAGGAGGCCCAACGACTGTGGTTAGAGGAATCAATTGATCCGGAACAAGATGACATTTCTAGTATTTACCAGTTGACAGACACCTTGTTCTGTGCATATTCAGATGCAACAGAGACTTATGGAATTGTGCTCAAATGTCCCAGATCAGTAAAATGTGTAACATGTCTCAACAAAGTTACCAGCTGTTGCCATGTGAGAGTGTACAATGACAAAGCTCAAGAACATGGATTTAACATTCCCATGAACCGCAGTGAAGACATGTTTCAATGTGTGTCATCACAGTTGATTTCATATCCTTTAGACGACTCTGATGCAAACTTATTTGGAATGTATGCAGCAAATATGTGCCAATACCCGTATAACCTTGTACCCTCCTATGAACCTGGACAGAGGTGTGTTCATGGAAATCCTTTTGACAACAGGGATCCATGTGAAGAAGGATGGATCATTTCTTCCGAGGCTTCCATATACACAAAACATGCCACTAATGCTTGTATTACATATTACAGGCCAGTTGTCGGAAATTGTGAGTGCAGAGCATTTTATGATGGTCGTGCAGACCTGCTGTTCAATCTTGACAACAAACACATTTTCCCGTACACATGGTTATTTGATATCCTGCATGATACGCAAGAGACTAGATACCCCCTTGCAGCGGCATTTCGATCTGCCAATCGAACACGATCTGTATGTTGTCTTGGGCCTTTGTCATACCCATATATGTACAACAACTTACGAGTTGCCTACAACTGTTTTCTTCGTTTGTTGGACTTAGACTTTCAGAAATTATTTGCCTGTGATCAGTGTGGGACAGATGTTGAGTGCCTAATCATGGATGGCATTATGATGGGCTCAAGAAAGGATCTGTTGCCAAATTTCGAAACACCTGACAAAGGCCAAAAAGAAGTGCCAGAGTGCTCAATTAGTGAGCGAGTATTCATTCACACCCAGACGACACGAAAACTTCTTGCCTCCTATGCTGCAATAAACAGAGGGAAGTACGGAAAATGTCAACCAATGTCAACTGAAGATTTTAACAGACTCTGTACTTCCCTGAAGACCTGGCCTGCATTGCAGAAGCTTGTCAAGCAAGCAGGGAAAACTTGCCCTAAGTCACACCAAGTTCTGTTAGGAGAACTTTCGAGGGGGAGCCCAACTTGTGGAATATTTCAAATTCAGGATTCAGAAGCGTTTTGCGAGATCAGAATGGTCCTCGATTACGTGGCACAGGGCGAGCGACACAAAGCTATGCAACACTGCGACCTGATCATGAGAGATTGCCCCCTACTGTATGACATCATCACTGCCCCAGATGTTCATGACGACACCCTGGCCTCTCTCGTCAGAGATCTTCAGAAGTCAATCAATTCACCCTTTATGTCCGAGTTGCCCAGTCAAGGTACATTAAATACTTATAATTAAGAATTAAATCTGCCAATTTAAAGTCAAATTAAACTTTCAGTTATATAACCATAATAAACTGATTTTAGACGTTTTATAAACTAGAAAAAGTTTTGTTTTTTTAAAATAAAATTTAGCAATTATAAATATACCAAACAGTCAAATGACACATTTTTGTAATTGTCAAATTAGGAGAAAAAAATATGATAACTGAAAGTTGAATGTTCTATTGTAATAGCTTATAGCATCGCATTCCATTTATTGTATCTATACTTCTATTTCAGATTGCTACGGTGAACCAAGCCTCGCTAATGAAGTCTTAGAATTTTTCCACAACCATGCTCTACATCGCGGAAGGGGTAACTACAAAGCAGACAGATCAAAGGACTCAACCCAGACTGGATGCAGGAAAGAAACTCAACGACATGCTACGCTTACCCCTGGTATATATATTTATATATCTTAATCAATCAGCATATCAATCAATGAATCAATCAATGTATGTGATTTATCAATCATGTAATCAATCAACTAATCGTTTTTTGACAATCAATCAAGCTTTCAGCCAATTAACCAGCCAGTACATTCAGTAAATCAGTTAACCAAATAATCAACAGATCAATTAATTATTCATGCTATCCAACAGTCCTTCTAGCTTGGATACTTGAAAATACGAGGAACGAATTGTATTCTTTAGTTTATATTGCTTATTTTGTTTATATAAGATTCACATGGTCTTATTTTACTCTATTTCTAGGTCTCTTCACCATATTTTGTCCCCACGGCATCTGCCTAGGCTTTCAAATCATGGACTCAGTGGAATCGCCACGCACTGCATTCGATATTATGACAAGACGGTTCAACAAAGTGCCAAGTCTCGTTATTTATGACAATTCTTGCAAACTACATTTATACTGTCTTAAAAGTGAACCTAAGCGATTCGAAAATACCCGATTTCTTGTGGACCGCCTCCACTACAGAAAAGGGCATGTAGGTTGCTCCTTGGGGTACTCAATGGACTCGTACACAGCTGACAAGTACATCGTCAATATTAATAGCCAAACCAACGAACAAGCAAATGCAAGCCTGAGACGTTTAGCAACACAGCTTGCCTACATGCCTCCTGACAACGTCATGAGACACACTGCAGTCTTTCTTGCGCTTAGGAATTTGGACAAAATGCTGTAACAGGCACCTTTGACTATAATACATGTACACCATGTGAATGTAAATAACACAGACTGTTTGAGCCATTTGCTTTCAGGCCTATTTCCATCACTTACATTCCTGCCCGCAACATAGAGATGTCACTTTTATAGTTTGGATGCAAAACATTTGGATAATTTCATGTCAAATTGTATTATTGATTGTCAACTTATAATGTCTTTGTTTTAGAGTAGCATGCTTGTTGTGTAATGATTGGTAGTGAACTTGGTTCACTGATAGATTAAAATTTGCAAATTAATATTGATCTATTATCATTCTATATAAATTTACTTTGACTATCTGAGTGGCGGTCAACGAGGACATATAATTGATATTTTCATGTTACCTGAAATCATGCAACTTGATATCCTGTCAACTAGTTATCTTGCTTTTAATCATTTGCCTGTCTGATAACCGATTTATTGATACATTAAATTACCACTTTGGTCTTGCTGACAGAACATTTTTTGTATTGTATTGATTGAGTATAAAAATTTACTGAAGTTTTAAGAAGTGCTGATAAACAATTCATTATGCAGCTCCAACTCCCCCCCCCCTTAAGGGGCCACGGTAAAATTAGGCTAACAAATCTGCAGGCTGTAGACCTTTGGTGAAGGTCATTCCCTGCCTTCTATTTTCTAATTTAAGTGAAAGATCGACATGATGATATCTGTTCATCTCCTGCAATTATCAAGGAGTTTTTGTTGTTGTTGTTTTTGCTTTGCTGGTTGGCCCTGGGCCAAGGGTCAGATTGTCAGAATGACACGTGGCAGCCAAGACCCCATCTGCCAATCAAATATTGGTATGAGGGGTGGGTGGAGCTTGAGGAATGATTGACAGCTGAAAAATTACTGGTGATTGGGAGGGGGCAAGCGTTCTTGGGGGGTGGTTGACAAATCTTAAATATCTTCATTCTATGAGGTATAGGCCTACTATGAATACTATAATAATGGAAGCAACACCTGTGATTTCCATAGAGCAATGATACTGAATGAGAAGAAAACAAAGAACTATGACACAGTTAAGTGGACTGACGTGTCAGGAAAATTGCCAAACAACACATGGGGGCGAGATTATCAAATGAGCAGTAGATAGATAGATAGATAGATAGATAGATAGATAGATAGATAGATAGATAGATAGATAGATAGATAGATAGATAGATAGATAGATAGATAGATAGATAGATCCACTAAACAGTTCCAGACCTGACATGTAAATGTGTATAGTTTTTTGATGAGAAGGTGCCCTGGAACCACTCAAATGAGCAGTAGATAGATAGATAGATAGATAGATAGATAGATAGATAGATAGATAGATAGATAGATAGATAGATAGATAGATAGATCCACTAAACAGTTCCAGACCTGACATGTAAATGTGTATAGTTATTTTTGAAAAGGTGCCCTGGAACCACTCCCAAGGGTGCGCTGGATGTCATTCCCAAGGGTGCGCTGGATGACATTCCCAAGGGTGCGCTGGATGACATTCCCAAGGGTGCGCTGGATGACATTCCCACAACTCCTGACAGTGTAACGAAGGGCATGTGGTCTGCCTATTATAGGGTGTTACTAATGACACATCCAGGAGCAGAATAAGGTGCGCTCACTCGCAGGGTCAAGAGTCGCACTGTCACGAGTGCCATGTATTGCATAGCCA
This sequence comes from Platynereis dumerilii, assembly GCA_026936325.1. Lineage (NCBI taxonomy): Eukaryota > Metazoa > Annelida > Polychaeta > Phyllodocida > Nereididae > Platynereis > Platynereis dumerilii. The sequence continues at coordinate 146,992 of JAPTHN010000047.1, read as the reverse complement.
CTCGAGGTAATGAATGACACCCCCAAGAGTGCGAGTTAAGACCTGGTCAAGAGTGCGCTGCATGACACAGTCAGGGGTGCGAGTGATAGCAGCCCCAGGAGAAAGATGCGCTGGAACGCACATTCAAGCGCTTGAAAGTGCGCTTGGGAACACTCCTGAAGGTGTCAAATGTGACAATAAATATATATGATACAGGAGGGGGTGGACGGATTTACCCTCCTGGACGGATTTACCATCATTGACTCTACATAGAATACATGTCCCACAGCTGCAACTGGGTTCCCATGACATTATTTTAGTTTTAAAATCTTGTAAATTCATGAGTCTAAAATCATTGGGTAAGAGATTATACAACATAGCACATGAGTATCGCATTGATTTGTAACCAAAATTGAAGGTGTCATACCTCGGCTGGATCATAGTGTATTTTCTAATATTATAATTACATGACTTCATTTTACAAAAATCTTCTTCAAAAGGTGGTAACATCCCATATCTAATTTTGTGAACATTTGTAAGTAAATCTCTTAACATGGTAACTCTGAGTGGAACCATTTTGGCTTTACAAAGCAACGCTCTGTAGGTTGAATTGAAATCATTAAAGACATACGTATCTCAGAGCCCTTTCTACTACATTTTCCATTTTTCTAACATCACTGACACTGGTGTGATATAAAATTGAGCTACAGTATTTGAAATTTGATAGAATAAAGGACTTAACAATTTTTAGTTTAGACTCAGTACATAGCATATTTTGCAGCCTGCCCAGTGCATTAACCTGTCTTGAGCTTTTAACTGTAACATGTTTTACTTGTCTTGAAAATTTTAGATCTTTGTCTATATAAACACCCAGGAACTTTGAACAATATGTATCAGTTTTGGTAATATCATCAACATTGAAACTGAGATTACAATTCTTTCGTGACATAACCAGAGCCTAAAATTTTTCAGGGTTTGCTTTCATGCAATTACAGTCAAACCAATCTATTGAAATTTTACATGCATCTTCAAGAGACTTCTTAACAATAAGTGAATCTTTGTGACAGACAACCAAAGTATTATCATCAGCATAATTAAACACAGTACACACACTTTGTAGTGACCACAGTATCATTCAGGAATACATTAAACAAGACAGGGCCCAGAAGGGAACCCTGAGGGACCCCTCTCTCTAATGTTCTCCAGTTACTTTTGGAGTTATTAACCTTCACTCTCTGCATTCGGTCACTCAGGTAACTTTTTATGAGATTTACTGAATTAGTAGATACACCATAGGCTGAGAGCTTTGCTAATAACAGACAATGTGGTATGCTATCGAAAGCCTTTGACAGGTCCATAAGTACACATCCAACTGTTTCGTTAGAATCCAATGCCTTCTTCCAATATTCAACACTTTTAAGTACCACACTTTCACACCAATACATTTTTCTGTACGCAGACAGATCTCTTGATAATACATTTCCACAGAATTCATTCAGTTGATCACAATATATAGACTCAATAACTTTAGACAGAATTGTTAAAAGACTGACTGAACGATAATAATTATTTTTATCCATTGTACTGTTTCTCTTGTGAATTTGAGAAACCTCAGCATACTTAAGGATTTTTGGAAAAACAGATTTAGACATGGTACAATTTGCAATTGTTTTTAAACTATGACATAACACATTTGCACCAAGTTTCAATAACTTAGGTGGGATTTGATCATAACCTTGGCTCTTATTGACATTTAAAGTATGAAGTTTTTCATAAACCTTTACAGAGTTTACATCATTAAAACTGAACTCAAAGTTTTGTACATTTTCATGGATTAACTTAATAGATCGATGATCCTTATAATAACCAATAATGTCATTAAGTGACATTTCACTGACATGATCAGGTTCACTTAATGACTTTGTCACATCAACAAAGTGATCATTGAAAAGATTTGACACATCAAAGCTATCAGTAACAACACTTCCATTTTCTAACAGGGACACATGACTGTTAGATAACTGACTACCAGAGAAATAGCGTCTAACAGAGTTCCAAAAATCATTGGGTTTAAAGTTTGACATCTTTTATCAATGTATTGTTTTAGCGACTTACGTTTTAACATATTTACCAGGTTTCTCTGCCTTTTCTAAGCATCCCAAGAGCTTTGAGTTTTACACTTGTAATATTTACGTTTCAACATTGCTTTTACATTGATTGCCTTCCGAAGCTCACCATTCATATATGGAACCTGACGACTGCTTTGTAATAACCGATTCTCCCTGTTTTCCCTATTTGAACGGAATAAATGCAAATTGAACGGAATAAATGCAAATTAGAGTTTCAGATTTAAACAAATAAAACTCTCTTGTTTCTTTACAGTAGTGCTGGGGGTAAGCTGGGGCAATTGTGGGAAAGTGGGGTTTATCACGTGGTAAGTTTTGGTAAATGGGGGAAAAGGGGCAAAACGGGGGTAAAATGGGAGGTAACTGATATTACAGGAATAACAAAAGGGAGTAGTTGGGGGTGCATCCTGTCATGAGGCCTTCTTGAATAAATGTGTGAAAATTCAGGTTGGCCTTATGAGATTTAGTCTTTGAGAAACTACTTATATTGCAGTTGATCAATCAACCATGTGACTATATCCAGGTACCATTCCCGATCATTAATTTACATAATTCAAAGTGAAACTAACCATAAAGTAAGTAAAAAAACGATTTAAGGGTAATGCATTTTACCCATTATTGTTTTCAAATTATAAGTGATTCCTTGAACAGATAATCTTGAGTCACAAGCCACCAAGTCATGTTGTCGCTTCGTGCAATCAGACATCTTTTATCCATTTGGTGCAAACCTCACTGATTGTTGACATCTGTAACATATGTCAGGTTGCTCATGATGATAAGCAGAAGCATGAAGGCTGATTTGGATCACTTAGAAGGTATTTATAAAAGTACTGAAATTGTTTAGTATGTTAGGTTATAACCTGATCAGACATGGGCTGATGTGTCTGTGGAATGCATATGATGTTGCCGAATCAGTCATTTCAGCTCATTTCTGACTTGGAATCGATCTTTAACCAGTGAAGCATAACTCAAATCTCTCACCATTATTAGAGATACTTGCTTGTTTGCAAGTGAATCTCTATTATTAGAGATACTAGCTTGTTTGCAAGTGAATCTCTATTGTGGGAGGAAGGTTTGAAAACGTATGACAACTGGCTTGGTCGTGATGTTTGGCTGACTTTTTCAGCTAGCTGAATTTTGTTGGCTGCAGCTGCAGCTGACTTTAGTCGACTCACTTGAAGCGCTGTTTTCATGAAATTTCTCACAGATGTAAAAGACCTGTATCGACAACTAAATGACAAGCTTTAGTCTTTAGTGGGGAATGAATAATAATAAAAATGTACTAAATTTGTTGAATACCACTGTACTGAGAGTGCTATAATGGCAATGTGTGAGGCTGGGTTTACTGGTACAGGCTTAGTTATATAATTAATAAATTATCATGTGTATTTTAAAATCAAAGAAAGTAAAACTACTAATGTCAGTGTTTTGCTAACTATTTAAGTTTGATTCATTAAACTGCTGGATGATAGACCTGTGTCTAAAAAAATCGATTTGAAATTAAGCTTCTGGATATGGTTTGAATTTAAGTAGGATGTCACAATGTCATAGGCCTAATACATGTACGTTCTTTCAGGACCAAGGTGAATCTTCTAAAGGAGAAGTTCGATGGTCAAACTAGAGAAATAATAGAAAAAATTGACCTTGACCACTTGTGACATCAAGTCGCTAATTTCTTGCTCTTTTTCGAAAGCCAGTTTGTATAATTCATCTAATTCATCATCTTGATCCTTAAGGTTTGATGTTTGGCGAGGAGCTCTGATCAATTGGTAGAGTTAGGTTTTGCAAAGCATACAATATACATGTAATAAAAAGTAATACACATACCTCCCGTAATGAAGCACCTAAAAAGGCAGCGAAAATGGAGAAAGTGATATGCAACACATATCATAGGTATAACTTCTTTTAGACTCCAGAGTGTGATTGGACCAATAACTTCTTTCAGGACCATGAGTAAGACAGATCAGTCCAACACGAATGCTCCATATATTTTTGGAATACAATCTTACTTTGTGGTTTTTATAGCATATCTTAATGATTCCCTGTGGGAGACTTGCATAACAACACTGCAAAATTTGAATTTTGAGTCTGCTCACACGATTCAGTGCACAATAATTATTCCTTTGAGCCAGCATAGCTCATTGTTTGTAAGTTATAACAGCTGGCAGATTATCGTCAGGGCCGGATTTAGGCCTGTTGATGCCCTAAGCAATCATGGTACCATGGTGCCCCCCCCCCCCCCAGCCCGATTAACCGGCAATCGTTAGTGAGAAAGAATAAATCAATGCTTCAATCTTCTATTTTATGGCTATACAATACCTTATTCTCAATCAACAGAGCAACTTTTGAAAAGGAAAATGTGAGAGACTTCAAAACTAATTAGGCTTTCTAAAGTTACCTTCGAGCAATAGTGGGGTGTCAAAAAAAGAAAGTTTGAAATTCATTCGGGCTAATCTCTAAATGTATTCCGTAGTCCCTCTCTGACTCCCATGTAAAATTTCAGCTCATTTAAAGGTGTTTTAGAAGTTGCTCAAGACTGCAGCGGCTCAACTACCATGGGCCTGCCCGGGGTTGCCCTAGGGGCTCCAACAAAAGAATAAACATCACAAATTGTGCGGATATTACACAAAATAATAATGGAAACCCTGTAAAAACTGAAGTGGGGCCTCTTTGAAGTAAGTCTTAAAATTGAGGCAGGCAGAAAAATGTATCTGAAAAATATTGGCTTTTTGTTCAGGGGGCCCCCTGAGTCTTTCCGCATGAATGAGGCATTAATGGCCGGGGCCCTTTGAAGTAAGTGTAGAAGTCAGAGGGGCAGAATTACGTATCCAAATAAATGTTGGAACTTCAGGGGGGCCCTGGAATCTTTCAGCTTGAAGGAGGTATTGGTGGGGGCCGTTTAAAGTATATCTACAAGTCAGACAGGCAGAATTATGTATCTGAAAAATGTTGGAACAGTTCGGGCACACCCAGAGTCTTTCAGCATGAATGAGGTGTTAGTGGGGCCCTTCAAAGTAAGTTTAAAGTGAGACAGGCAGAACTATGTATCTGAAAAATATTGTTCAGGGGCACCCAGAGTCTTTCAGCATGAATGAGGTATGGGTACCTAATTAAATATAAATCATGGCAATAGCCAATGATATATCCAGTTGAAACAATGTAAGGTATGCTCAATGAACCAACATAAACTTTCAACCAATGACTGGCAAATGACGTCCGATGACGTTGGTAGGGGCCCCAAGCCTCCCTGATCCTAGGGGCCCCACAACCTCTAGTTGAGCCCCTGCTCAAGAGCCCCAAAGATAGATGGAGGTTTAACATTGAATTTTCATGCGAAAATGGCAATTAGCTAATAGCTCACAAATTATCAGTTTCCACTACTTCTGGCAAGAGCGCCTTGGCCATACCTTCAAAATGATCAAATCTATCCCTAATTTCAAGAAGCTGACCAGCACAAACACTCATTGTAAGTGTTAGGTATTGCCGTTTTTTGCTGACATCATTGAAATACCGTAATATTTCTTTCCATCAGAGAAGGACAGTTCAAGAACTGCATCTGCATGGGCCCCTTGAACATCTTGAAGTCATTGTGGGCCCTCTCCCACAAAAATGGAAAAGGAGATAAAAAATGAACAACACACCATTTTTTTCGCCCACAACTTTTTTTTTTGGAACCTTGGTGCCCCCTGAGCTCTGGTGCCCTAAGCAGCTGCTTAGTTTGCTTATGGGTAAATCCTGCACTGATTATCGTAACTTAAAACAACAAGCTATGTTTGCTCAAAGGAGTTGTGCAACCATCTGACTCAATTATTTTAGCTGACTCAAAATTTTAAAGTTTACAGTGAACCTTAAACGATTATTTTTTAATGAATTGCTTCAGCATGATATGCAGCAAAAATTGATTTAAAATCTATCCGGCATATATAAGGTATATATGGCCTCCGCTATCTCTGTTTATGAAGACGTCAATTTCTCCAAAAATCTATTGTACTTTTTATGTAGAATAATTTTAAATACTAGGCCTTCAAAAAATTCAGTCAGGAAGATGGGTGGATGGATGGATGATTGGGGCTTTAGATCCTGTATTTATGCCCTTGGCACGCTAATAAGGACAGGTAGAGGACACGTCAATGAAGCAAAGGATGATGGAAACAGCCGTCCACCATACGTTGTATTCCCAGATGATCCGGGCAGCCAGGAAGAAGAACTTCAAATTCAACAGTATATGCATGACAATCTCTAAAAAAATATACCACATGCAATTATATTATGTCGTAAATCTATGTTTGGCAGAATGCAGCCTGTAACATGAAATTCACAAATTATGACAATTTTTTTCATTCTATCATTTGTGAATAAAATTGGTCTCCGAGTGATGCCCATTTAACCATGACTGGCAAACCAAACTTGACCTCTGAGATACCAAGTGGTCTCCCAATCACTATGTTAAGATATGCATTTGTGTTTGCCGCTTTATTAAATTCAAATATATATAAACATATATAGTCTGTTACATTTATTTTGTCATTGCGCCATTTCATTGGTCTTTATAGATTTATTTTGGAGGGCTTTACTGGTGATTAACTGGTCCTGCACTTGGTCATTTATGCCCGAAGTCATTATTATCCATCCAATAAATATGTATCCTTCGATTTTCTTTCATAGACTGAAAGCTTGATGTCATGCTGAGAGTGTGCGACTATTGGTCAGTTGAGGTGTGAGTAAAAAAGCTCTATGTCATGCAAGGCTTTTTCGGTGATGTCAAGCTATTTTGTACATTCTCATTGGTCGGAAGAGTCAGCTGCATGACATCAAGGAGTTGCTCTTCAATTGTACTAAATTAACATTGTGAAGCCTTCAGTGTCATTATCATTTGGTCAATGGCATAAATGGATACTCCAAGCATGCCATGTGATGTCAGGATGGCTTGATTCGGATTCTTATTGGAAGAATATGGGAAGTAGAAGAGGAAGGTTTTATAGAATGTGTTGTTCAGAGAACATCTGATCCCAATGTCTGTCCTCAATAAGCATCAACAGAATGCATGTTCACTCAGCTGGTGGAGGAGATTAGTGATTAGTCGTAAAACACAAACAAGACTTGCACCAGATCTTACAGCCGGTCGAATCCCACTTGAAGGTCAATGTTGTGTATCACCATGCTCAATCACCAGGAACCCAAAACTATAATGAAACAAATTGTTTGGTTCCTCGGGTGCAATGAATAACAATAACCAACGAAATTTCAGTGACATGAAACTGTTAAGGATTTGCTTTAACTGTTTTTTGTTGCTAATTATACCAGCCAATTTGATTTGCTTGTCAGCATGTTGTCATGCTCTTCAGCTGCACATCACACAGAGCTGCTAGACCAATAGCTATCCTGAACTAGCATGACATCATGCTATTGGTCTGAAGAAAAAATTGAAGGATACATAGTTATTGGATGGATAATAATGTCAGAAGTAATCAATGCGCTTCCACCAACTGATGCAATTTTAATTTCCAAAGTCAGTATAACATCATCGCTATTTCACATCCAATGATAACAGGGGGCGCTTTTGCGGGCGTCAACACTGATTGACACCCACTAAATGGTTGATAATGCCTTCTCAAATGATAATAATAGCTATTAAAGCCAATGATAGTCTTAGCATGTATGAAAAAGTGTTTGTACATTCAATATCATATATATTCTCTGATTGTCTAACTATATGCACATCAGTCTGAAACAATGTCATTATCTTTAAAAAAAAAAGATTATTGGATATTTCTGAGGCTGTCTAAATCTATATGGCATTATGATATTGTAGCAAGAGATACAGAGTGAGAGTCCAATGATTGGCTGGCAGTCATTGAGTTGATGTTAGGAGCTGGTGGTATCCTTCTTCTACAGAGCATTTGAGTGAATGCTTGATGAAATGCATCACTCCTCCAAGCGTAAATGAAGACGTTGATGAATGAATTACTGAATAAGATGTAAAGGAAAATCTGGAAAGCAACAATGCCAGTCAGAGAAGAAGAGACGACATGTGGAAATACTTCTGTAACGATACTGTAGGGAAGCCATATGGCAACAAATACCCCTAGAACGATGGATGTCATCTGGGTGACCCTTTTTGTATTTTGCGAAACTGTCGATTCAGTGTCGTTATTACTGAAAGCTGCAGATCTCTTCCTCATTTGAAAAAGGACACTTATATAAAGTAGGACTGAAGCAACCAGGCAGAAATAGATGTGCACCTGGGCAAGGAATATGAACACTGGTTTTGGTAGCAAATCGGTGAGAAAGAATGGCTTATGGAAGAAGGACAGTGGTTTATTCCAAGTGTAATACAACATAATAGTTCCACACACTGTCAGTCCGTAAGTCCATGCAAGCATCGCAACTATGGCTGTCTTTTTCACTGTCACCGATATCTTAAATCTGAGAGGAAAAGTAATTGCCAACCAACGTTCAACCGCCAAAAGAAAAAAGTTGATGATCGACATGACGAGGGAAGCTATGTGCAGGGTTTGAGCAGTCCCAAGTATAATTTTCAAATAAACTTCATGGTAGTAAATGAACTTGATATAGTTATGAGTGCGTATGAATATTAAGGCTGGACAATTGAGCAAGTCCGCAAAGGCTAAGCTAACAATTAATACATTAGTGGAAGTGCGCAATCGTTTATACTTCAAAACGGCAGATATTGTTATCAGATTAGCAATTCCTATAGAAATGCCAATCAATGGATCCATGACATATGTAAAAATTATAAAAGACTTAAAGAATAATGTCTGAGAAAAATGTGCAGGTCCTATTGCATTGACTTGTGTAACTCTGTCAAATAAAGTAACTGGAGTAATGACCATTTCTTCAGTAATTCCAAAGTTGACAGTATCAGTAAGTAAATCCATAATGATACGATATTAACAATGTTTTCAATGCTTTTTGTCTCGCTGAAGTACCTCTCAATTCAATAGATACAAAGCATCTAGCACTGGTGCAAGAAAAAGTTGTAAAGTGGCTCAGGGCTCATCATGGCGCAATGCAAAAATAGAAAATCGATAAATGTGATCCCAATGATATTTACATTGCAATATTGATTGGCAAAATCAGCATTACAAAAAGCCACAGGTGTGCCAGAGAGGAGGGGCAGGGAGAGAGTCACTCCCCTCCCATAAATATTTGGGAAATATTATAAATTCGAGCAAGGAGGCTGGAATTCTTGACATGTATGATGAACACAAAATACAAAATAACTTGGGGTTTCCAAGGGATTTTTTATCAAACGGTGTGAGATATGAGGGGTTCAGAAAGTTTGAGGCTTTTTTTATATGGACACTTATTTTCAATCAAGAACTATGAATTTTTCACAGGATAAAATTCAGCATATTTGGAATGGATTTCCAAAATTTTGGACAATTTGGACATTTTAAAGTCATTTCAGTGGTTGCCATGGAAACTGAAAGTTCAGCTTCTTGGGGCAGATAATACTGAAACCACTAAAGACCTCTCTCTATCACTTGCATTTGTGAGAATGACAATATTTGACACAAGAAATATAATATTAGCCTTAAAAAATACTCCCAAGCTCATCAAAAGCATTGATTCATACACCTGACCCATTGAAGTAAATGTTCCTTGAAGTCCTCCAAACAAAGTTCTGTGAAAGAATTTCGGTCATCCAAAGCCCTTTCTCCTCCAGTGCCTTAAACTATAGCCCCCATGGACTAAAGTAAGGGAAAACCAGGACTTATGCAAAGCAACATGTCACAGGAATAGCTAGGATGGATAATGCTGTCCATTTTGGTCCTTTGTTCATACTAGTGAATCCATGCTCTCACAAGTCCTTATAAATGTAGTCAGGGAAACACACCTTTGCCTCCTGAATTTCCCTTGGCAATTCTGACACGCAGGAGTGCTTTCCTACATGGGAAACTAATGCAAGTGACAGAGAGAGGTCTCTCACAGTCACAATTTCTGGGCATTCTTGGTTTCAGTGTTACCTGCCCCAAGAAGCTGAACTTTCAGTTTCCATGGCAACCACAGAATGACTTAAAAATGTCCAAATTGTCCAAAATTTTGGAAATCCATTCCAAATATGCTGAATTTTATCCAGTGAAAAATTCATAGTTCTAGATTGAAAATAAGTATCCATATAAAAAAAAGCCTCAAACTTTCTGAACGCCCCTCGTATGGTTTTTGTAGCTTGGGCCAATGTTGTTCGCTCTCCCCAAAAAATGTGTACCCAGCATACTTATGAAAAAAGGCTACAAATTGGAGATCCAAATGTAAGAACAGAAGACAAACATATGTTCTGAATACTGCCCAGTTACTCATGAATATGAAACATTTGATGCAAAATGGCTCACCTTGTCACTCAGTGCCATCTAAGTGTCATTCTAAAATTAAAAATAAAGTGCAAGAACTTTAACAGCTGCTTGTAGATACACTTATTTGTCTATATATATCTCCCTTCCTTCCTTCTCTCCAGTAATTGTGTGTCACACATAGCTTAAAAGTACTTCAGCTTAAAACAATAACAATAAATGACTTCACTTTTGTATGCCAACTTTTATTTGATTAATACACCGTTAAATAATTACAATACTAATATTAAGTCCTTTTGGCCTCGAAGCATATGTGTGCAACCACCATTTTGTACATTTTATAACAAATATTCTGCAGTCTTTAGTGCAATTCATGTCACTCCTATTGTCAAAACATGGGAGACACAGTTTCAACAACTTTATTTAAGAGTGTGCTGTTCCAATATCAATTATAAGGAATTCAAAATTCCAGGTGTTGTCCGTGATGTGAAATTAGGATATTGTAGCAAGAGAAACTGAGTGAGACTCCAATACTTGGCTGTCAGTCTTCGAGTTGGCGCTAGAAGGTGGTCGTTTCTTTCTTGGACAGAGCATTTGAGTAAATGCTTGATGAAATGCATCACTCCTCCAAGCGTAAATGAAAACGTTGATGAACGAATTGCTGAATAAGATGTAAAGGAAAATCTGGAAAGCAACAATGCCAGTCAGAGAAGATGAGACGACATGTGGAAATAATTCTGTAACGATGCTGTACGGCAGCCATATGGCAACAAATACCCCCAGAACGATGGACGTCATCTGGGTGACCCTTTTTGTGTTTTGTGATACTGTCGATTCAGTGTCATTATTACTGAAAGCTGCAGATCTCTTCTTCATTTGAAAAAGGACACTTATATAAAGTAGGACTGAAGCAACCAGGCAGAAATAGATGTGCACCTGGGCAAGGAATATGAACACTGGTTTTGGTAGCAAATCAGTGAGAAAGAATGGTTTACGGAAGAAGGACAGTGGCTTAATCCAAGTGTAATATAATATTATAGTTCCACACACTGTCAGTCCATACGTCCATGCGAACATTGCAACAATGGCTGTCTTTTTCACTGTCACAGACATCTTAAATCTGAGAGGAAAAGTAATTGCTAACCAACGTTCAACCGCCAAGAGAAAAAAGTTGATGATTGACATAATAACAGATATTAAATGCAGGGCCTGAGCAGTTCCAACAACAATTTTCAAATAAACTTCATTGTAGTAGATGACTTTAATATAATTATGGATTCTGACGAATATTAAAGCTGGACAATTAATCAAGTCAGCAAATGCCAAGCTGACAATCAAGACATTGGTTGAAGTTCTTAATCTTTTATACTTCAGTACAGCTGATATTGTTATTAGATTAGCAATACCAACAATAATGCCTATCAATGGATACATGACATAAGAAGATTTTACAAAAGATTTGTAGAAAGAAGTCTGACTGAAATGAGTAGTTCCCAAGGAAGTACCTTGTGTAACACCATCTGCATATGCATCACCTGATGTAGTAATATCAGTTAAATCATCTACTGATGAAGTTATATCAGTTACATCATGTATTGACTTAACAGAAGTATCATCATAAAATAAATCCATAATATCAATGGATATGTTAATTATCTATCAAAAAGAATATAATTGTAGATTCCGTTGGTGCCACTATCTGTCGATCCGATGTGGTTGTCTACCTTTTATACCCATACAAAAGTTGTCGCGGCTCACACATCAAATTCAGCAGAGTACTAAAAAGAGAAAAATCAATAAAATGAACAAACCGTTTGCTTTTTTGTCAGGCTGATGGTCGTAATAGACTGTCGTTAAAAGGTTAAAAAGTGGACAATACAAACAAAAGTTGTTCAAGATAAGACCCTTTGATTTGTGGCCTTATTTATTCACAGTGCTTCACAAGGTTTTGTTAAAGGTCTCAAGTGTGCCAGACTGTTGCATAATTCACATTCATCACTTTCTATCAGCTGTGGTTTGCATAGACCCATGGTATTTAAAATAAAAAATGTACTGGAAATACACTACTGACGGTTTAATTCCAAATACCATGGCCCTTGAGACAATTCATCTTCCAAGTAAACTTGAACAAACAAACGGACAATCACATGCATGCAGCATGTTTCTCTATTTCATTTGAAACGAGCCTTTCCCATGAAAAGAATATATGTTGCGTTCAAGTTTATTTGGCATCTTTTTAAGGCATGTCTCAAAATTATTGAAAAGATTTTTTATGTTGTATTTCAAAATGCATTAGAAATATTTGTTATTTCTTTTTCCCACTGATGTGATTGAGGTTTAAAGAGTCTGGCAATATTAGTTTTAGAAATTTGTTATCAATTACAACATTCACTTCTTCAAGATATTGTCAGTAATTCAGAGGGGCAGCTAAGTTGAGACTTTTTTTCACAAAAGTTGGCCTGCAAGGCAAATGGAAGAAGACATTGAAATGATGAATAGTTGAGATACTGGAGAATACAATTTTTTGTTGAGTAAAAAATAAGGTAAAGGTACTTTTATTTAATGTGAGAAGCCAAGCTAAGTCAGTGACTTGTTTCTAGTTGGTCGCGCCGCGCCTCCAATTTATGTCTGATGCGAACGACGATGTCGTGGAATGACATGTATGATGGCCAGCCTGGAGATTGAACCACTTCTGAGGCAAGCAATCTACCGACTGAGCTATCGGGGCTGGCTAAATGTATAGAGGAACTTGGCCTGATCTGTTGGATATTATTTGCCCAAGAGGGTCCAAATGAGGTCATGTCAAGCATACTTATCAGCTAACCCAACCATGCAGGTTAATTGATACACCCAACCTAAAGGAAAATGTGGGTCTAAACTGATGGTGAATCCATGTTACGCAAGAGATGTCGAAGAACATTTATATCTACTATTTAGAGTTTTTTTGCAAGAAAAGTCCTGGGAACCACTTACCATTACAGTTTTTTTTTTCAGTCACTTGTCAGCTGTGGCATGTTGACCAGGCTAACCATGCAAGCAAACCTCTAATGTCCTTGAGCAACCCATGTCTCACCTTAGATATACAAGTTATATCCCAATAACCCATCAGACCCAATTACCAGACCATTTCACCATTTTCACTGAAAAGCCGACTGAGTTTCATTTTGCTGTGGTTTATCCTTAGGGAATAAGAAATAGATCGGAAACTCACTTAAGTCATAAAACAGTTATCATTACATGGTCATTACCAAGGTTTCATATTGGCCCAGAGCTGGCCAAAAATCACTAATTAATTGTTAATCACATATTTTGTTTGATGTACACACTGCGCTTCAGTGAGCACAGAGCATCTTCATCCTCACCCCTTTTAAAGATAGAGGCTGGAAATGACTATTTTAAAATTTTTATCTTATGTACATAAAACCAACTCATGTGCATCAAGCAGATTCAGACAATTCTGTCCATGTGTTTATTTTAATCATAGGCCTGCAATAACTTGAGTTATGGACCAAAATGTTAATAAATTTGGAAAAACATGAATTTTTAAAACTCAAATAAACCCTCCAATCCATGGAAAGCCGTAGATGAAACTACATTCATTAGAAAGCCTAGAATCTTGTCCTAATAATGGTTATAATGGTTTAATCTTCGAATTTCCTCAAATTGAGTTACATGCATTTAAGAGTACTCATTTTTAGAAGACAACCAGTTGGATATCGAAAGCACTTTGATGGATGACTATTGCACCATCATTGGACCTATGGAATAGGCAGACCCCATTTTGGAAAGTTCTAACAATTCTCTGTCGATCCCTGAACGACACATGGATGTATGATGATTCTTAAGTACATACCTTAATGAGTCAGTCAATGAAACATATTTCCTTTTTTATATAAATTTATCTTAAATAATTCAAATATATCTTTTTCATATCCAGTCCATTGTTTCTTTGGGTTCTTGAGAATTGAATTGAGGTAATTACAGCTCTTACTTCAAAGCAATTAAATGGTCATTAGGCCCCTACCAGAGCTTTTTTTCTGGGGTGATTATGAGTTGTAATCTTTCAAAAATTGCGACTATGGCTACTAAAGGGATTACTGGCCAGTGTGGCCACTTAACAAAACTGTGTTAAACAAGCAAACACTCCTAACAGTTTCATTTCTGACAACTGTGAAGATTTGCAATAGAATGAAATATTTTCTCAATGATTCCCCTCCCTCCAACCAACCTCGTGAAAAACAATCCAATCAAATTTTCACACTTCAGCAAATTTAAGCATATAATTCTGAAATTATTGTATAAATACAAAGAATGTTAAACCAAGCCAAGGTATGGTTTCTCAATGCAAGATAGCTTCCTTCAAACAGCTCATGTACAGTGTAGCTCTTCACATGTTACACATATATACCCAATGTGTGGGACATTTTACTTGATCAGCATAAACACTGATACAAGGGACCCACAAAAGCATTAAATCTATCTATCTATCTATCTATCTATCTATCTATCTATCTATCTATCTATCTATCTATCTATCTATCTATCTATCCACCTATCTACCTACCTACCTACCTATCTACCTATCTACCTATCTACCTATCTATCCATCTATCTATCTATCTGTCTATCTGTCTAGCTGTCTAGCTGTCTTTCTATCTATCTATCTGTCTATCTATCAGAAAGAATTAAACTAAAACTGGGCAAGAAATTATTCATTAAAAAAAAGAAGCCAAGCCCCTTCCCCTTGTCTTCTAATGGTGGCTCCCTAACTGTTGTGATTATAATTTTCCTACTTAAGCGTATGGATTAGCAAAAACATACCTTTAGTCACCAATGGGGATTATGCATACGTGTTTTTCTTAGGTGCCTTAGAGGTGAATATGGAGTGATTGAGAATGCTGGTGACTTAAACATAATCACTCCATAGTCCCCTCTACAGTGTCGCCTCTAAGTAAGTGAAACGCATGATATTGTGCAATTGCATCAATGTTAAACTACCTTAACCAAAATGCTTCTGGAAGGACAAATTTTCATCCGATGAGAGGAAAACATTTTGGGTCATAAAGGCCGATATTTGAGGCATGTGGGATAAAAATATCAGCCTTTCAGCTATGGAAAATCCTGTTTTATTAGCTTGGAAGTTTTAATGCTAAATTTTGTCTGAAGTATTGTAACAAATCAAGGATGGGCTGTTATATTTCGTATTTTAACTTCATAAGAATTAAATATAGGACAACATCACTGGTACCATGAGAATGCTAAGAGTATTTTCTATCATGTGGTACCAGTTATGTTGCCCTACAATAAATTCTGATGAAGATATGATATGAAATGCTACAAGATGAAATCTCAGAAAAATAAGTCGAAATTGAAATTAGAAAAATTGAGAGAAAATGAAAATCAAAGAGAATATCAAGATAAAGTGAAAAATGAATTGGCAGAGATACAAGCGTCAAATCCTGGTCAAGATAAATGGACGAAAATTGTCGAGATCTGTACCAAAGCTGCAGAAGAGGTTGTAGGAAGAAAAGACAAAAGTAAAAAGAGTGAAAATGAAGAAATTAAAAAACTATCTGAAAGACAGATGAAGATTAGAGATAACATGAATTCAAGTACAAGTAAAGAAAAGAAAGAAGAGTTACGAAAAGAAAGAAACAAGGTTATGAAAGAAATTCGCAAAAAACTTGAAGAAGAAGAGGAAAAGAAAATCTTGGAGATGGTAGAAGCTGTAGAAGACTCAAAAAGTGATTCAAGAAGAATGTTCCAAGTAGTCAAAGATCTGCAAAGAATTAAAGAAAAAAAGAAAATATTGGTGGATGGAGAAAATGGAAAAACAACAGATGAGGTAGAACAAACAAGAATTGTTACAAATTTTTTCCAAGAGATGTTTACCAAAGATATGGAAGAAGAGATAGAAAATATTGATCCGAAAGAGATGGCTGTAAAATTCAGTAAAGAAGAAATCAAAGAAGCTGTCAAAAGACTAAAAGATGGAAAAAGTGCTGGGATAGATGAAATTTATGGAGAATTGATTAAATACAGTCCAGAAGAAATATGTGAAGAGATAGCTGAGATATACAATCATGCTGCAATAACAGGAATGTATCCAAAAGAATTAAAAGAAGGTGTTCTCGTTCCACTGCAAAAACCAGGGAAAAAAGCAGGTCCCCCCGGAAATCTTAGGCCAATCATCTTATTATCAATACTGAGGAAAATTCTGGCGATATGTATGTTGAAGAGATGTCTAAACAAGTTTCTAGAGAAAATACCATCAACTCAAGCAGCTTACCAGAAAGGACGAAGTACCACAGAACTAGTTTTCAGTTTCAAGATACTAGCAGAAAAGGCGATAACATCGCAAGATTATTCAATTATTCTACTTATGCTGGACATGTCAAAAGCGTTCGATACAGTTAGGAGATCTGAACTGATGAAAACTTTGAAAGAAATACTAAATGAAGATGAATTGCACATGATTAAGATTTTGATAGAAGACGTCAAGCTGAGGGTCAGAATCGGGAAAACTTTAGGAGAAGAGATTGTCACAAATGTGGGTGTACCACAGGGTGATTGTCTGAGTCCAATCTTCTTCATTATATATTTAGCCGAAGCTCTGAAATCAACGCAAGGAATTATGATACCACCACACATTGAAGATCACAGATATACAAAATA
This sequence comes from Platynereis dumerilii, assembly GCA_026936325.1. NCBI lineage: Eukaryota > Metazoa > Annelida > Polychaeta > Phyllodocida > Nereididae > Platynereis > Platynereis dumerilii. Next base: position 129,897 of record JAPTHN010000047.1, on the reverse strand, counting down.
CAGCAGTAGACTATTGATGATTGATCAACAATACGCAGATGATACAGCATGGATAACGAATGATAAAGAAAGAATTGAAGATATCAGAAAAACAGTCCCAGTCATTTTAAAAGAGAAAAATTTACAAGTGAATGATGGTAAAACAGAAGAATATGAAGTTAAAAGGGGAGAAGACGAAAGCTGGAAAAAATGCAAATATTTAGGAAGTCTTCTAGACACAAGAAATGACATCAACAGGAGAAAAATTTTAGCCATAGCTGCTTACAACCAGTTGAAGAAAATCTTGGAAAGCAAGAAAGTGTCGAAAAAGGTTAAAATCAGACTTTTCCGTAGTCACGTAGAAAGTATATTTTTATACATCTGCGAGTTATGGACAGTGACTAAACAAATAGAGAATGACGTTGACGTATTTCAAAGAAAAATGCTGCGAAAGATCCTAGAAATAACATGGCAAGATAGGATATCAAACGAAGAATTGTACAGAAGAACCAAGTTAAATCCATGGAGTAAGAGTGTTAAAGAAAGAAGATTACAGTGGTATGGACATTTATTGAGACTACCGGAAGAAACCCCAGCAAAGGGAGCGCTAAGAGAAGCGAGAAAATATGTTCAAAAACCAAGGGGAGGGCAGAAACAGACCTGGCTGAAATTAGTGGACAAAGATCTTGATAAGCTAAGTATAAATGTTACAGTTGTAAATGGTAATGGTAGGAATAATTACACATATGAATGTTTTGATCATGAGCAGTTAGCTAAAAATAGAAGTATTTGGCAGGTTGTGGTGCGCCGCGCTATGTCGAAAGACGGAAGAGCGTAACAGAAGAAGAAGAAGAAGAGAAATGCTACAGACCCCATCTCACATTTTACGAGTTTTCAACTGACATTAACATTAAAACTTCATCACTCACAAGCCAGGCACTCCCACAGTAAAAATCAAAAAGGTTTTTATTTTTTGTCATTCTGGGACTTACATAATGCAAATCACTGAAAAAAATTCAGAAGTCTTTTTTCAACAGGATTAGACAATCTGCAACATTTTCATTCTAAAAAGTGCAGAATGAAAAGCCAATGGGAATCAAGAAATCGTCCTAGACCATTGAATTTGGTATGCAAAATGAAGGTCTTTTTGAGAGATTTCCAATCATGGCAATTATAATGCTGTATTACAAATACTGATAAAGTTATAGAGAACCGCGGATCGGCGAATATGGTCGAAAACAAAAAAAAACATTGAAACTTTGAACCAAAATTGAAGTAGGTAAGAATTGTCGTATCGCCATATCGAGAAAAGATTTGGATTCCCCAGGTCAAAACGCGTATTTTAGGCACTAGTGCTTTTTGAATTTGCATAAACATTTAAAATTGACACACCCTACTGAGCAATTCATGTCTGCATTGATGGCGACTATGTAGTGATTATGTTTATGTCACCTCAACCTGTATTCATAATCACTGTACATAGTCACCTCATAGGCCCCTCAGTAATTTGAACATGTATAATTAAAGTATCTTTTTGCCAGACCTATACACGTGAGTAAGAAATTTATAATCACAGGACTTAGGCAACACAGAGACTGAGATTTCACAAGTGACTGAGATTTAAGTCAGGAAGTGGCTTTCTTTGTGCATTGTTTTACCAGACACGTTAACATTAAAATAAATATAATAACATTTATTTTGAGCATGGAAGGTAACAAGCTAATATTTATAGTAATTCTTGGTTACCAAAAAAATGCATTGAAAACAGTAAAATGATGTGTAAACTTTGCCCTCAAAATGTAAGGATCTTTAATGCAAGTCATTGTCACCTGCCAGTAACTTGCTTTTAAAATCTCAGTCTCAGTCGCCCATAGGTAGTATGAGCTGTAATCACCCAAATGTGAATTTGTAAACTTTGGGGATCATCTACATCCGTATATTGTTTGCTGGTAACCTAATATGATTGTAGGCCTACCTCAAAGCTTGAAAGCTAAGCAGATAAACATTAGTAACCTGCTGTATCTCAGTCTCAGTTCCATAGTCGCCTTTTATGTGTTGAGATGATGATTGATAAATTCTGCCCCGCTCCTGCGTGTTTTTCATTGTTTCCCTTCATTTTGCATTGATACCAGGCTTTCTCAGTACAAAATTATCCACGAGTAACTGTATGAAACAGAACTACCGGCTTAAAAACTGTCATAAATTATGTTTTGGACGACTTCAGTCATTCTGTAGATTGCAGAGATTACAGTTTATAATCACCTCAGAAAAAAAGCTATGGTACCGAAACGCATTGTGTACCTTTGAAGTACAGGAGTTTCCGATCTATTTCTTATTACCTAAGGTTTATCAATCAAAGAAGCTAGAATCCTCAACATAACCAACAAAATAAATTCTTAAGTAATCCCAAAGTAATCATTTTGGTTCTCTATGTCAACAAGAAAAACCCCAAACATACCCAAATGCAGTTATTCAAACCTTGCATGATCATGAAACAGGTTGTTTTGGTTTCATTTTCGAAATTTTAATTTCAAATATTGGTAAGTCAACTTGACATTACGTAGGATGGGTTAGTTGATACGTATCAATAATTACCTTGCATCATTGATCCCTTGTTAGAAAAAAAGTATTTACTGCTGAAGATATATTTTTTTTCATTCGGTTTCTGACATAATTATGGCACATCTTACTCAAATAGGCCTCTTGACACCCCTCACCTTATGGGGTAACGCCAATATAAGAAAATGTTGTTTGGGGCAGTGAAGGGTAATAGCGTGGTATTGAAGGTTGTGCGGGGAAAACAGGAGCACATGGGGGTAAATGGGGGTAAGTAGGGACAAGTGGGGAGAAGCAGGAGGCAAGTTGGAGAAAATGGGGGCAAGGGGGGCAAGTGGGTAAGAGGGGAAGTGGAGGTGAGTGGGGAGAAGAGGGGGTAGCACGGGGAAATCAGGGGCAAAACTGAGGGATAACTGATCACATATTGCGGGAATAAGAAAAAGGAGCGGGGGTGTATCCTGTCATGAGGCCTTCCAATGATTATGTTTCACAAGGAGACATGGCGTAGGCCATCAACTAACCTTGCGCCTCAATTAACCTGCCTGTCCCCTACATTGAAGTTGGCAATATCTTTGCAAACCAGAACATTCTAGGCCTATATAACCCATGTAATGTCAAATACCAATATTCTGCGAACGTTGATAATGAAGTAAGGTTTAATGATTGATTTGTCTTCCATAAAGGTTTATCTAAAAATTGATCATGTCAACCCTTCCAAAATAAACTCAATATGATAAAGACAAAACAATGAGTAACTTTTAGAGCTGCACTATATGCACAAGATGTAACAAACCTTTGTTGGTGTTAAATGCATGATCCTACTAGGAAGAAAGTGGAACGTCATGACAACTGGCACGCATTATAAGGAATATTGCCTGACATTTGGGGTCTCTTTTGATATCATCCTTGCCAAATTACTCTTACACCATTAGCTGAGATGAATGCAAAAGATCAAAATACAACACAACATCGATGAACGATCATCAGCAATTAGAAGACCTGGGTCTTTCTAATTGTGTGCAATTATGATATTCATATGCACACAGAGGATGCATATTATGGCAAAAAGATTAATTTGACTTTTAACACTGATATAATGTTCAAAAAACAACAGTAATGAAGTATCTAGCACTTACCAACAGGCATCAAAGAGTGGATGGCAAAAAAAACTTGACTTTTAACACTGAAATAATATTCAAAAGACAACAGTAATGAAGTATCTAGCACTTACCAACAGGCATCAAAGAGTGGATGGCAAAAAAAACTTGACTTTTAACACTGAAATAATATTCAAAAGACAACAGTAATGAAGTATCTAGCACTTACCAACAGGCATCAAAGAGTGGATGGCAAAAAAAACTTGACTTTTAACACTGAAATAATATTCAAAAGACAACAGTAATGAAGTATCTAGCACTTACCAACAGGCATCAAAGAGTGGATGGCAAAAAAAACTTGACTTTTAACACTGAAATAATATTCAAAAGACAACAGTAATGAAGTATCTAGCACTTACCAACAGGCATCAAAGAGTGGATGGCAAAAAAAACTTGACTTTTAACACTGAAATAATATTCAAAAGACAACAGTAATGAAGTATCTAGCACTTACCAACAGGCATCAAAGAGTGGATAGCAAAAATAATTTGACTTTTAACACTGAAATAAGATTCAAAAGACAACAGTAATGAAGTATCTAGCACTTACCAGCAGGCATCAAAGAGTGGATGACTGGAAGGTGCTGCAGCTATTTACACTGTTTGCTCAATGGCTAATTTATTATGCTGCCATAAGAGTTTCTCAAAGCCGATTGTGTCCAAAGCTTGTTCAGAAAGAAATTTCAGACTTTAATTTAGCTCGCAACAATACACTTCTACCCAGTCTTTACTCTGCGGTACCACCTGTACAATTCTGAAAATGCAATAATTCAATCAAGTAACTTTTACTTAAGTGACTCAGCAAAAGTGAACCAACGAGACTTTCTGCGATTTACCTGCATTGAAGAAATATATGAGTTTCAAGAAGTTTTTAGTCGACTGGTGGTGGATAATTTCATTTCAGAGCTGACGCCCGGAATTGAAATATACTTTTAAAACATCAAGTAAATGCTTGTTTGAATGATTCTACTCGCTTAATGTTTCTGTTTTTGCATGTTTTAGGTTCTGCATCCATGTTAATTTCTCAATGGACTAACCAATTGTCATACTTCAAAGCAATCATGTCAAACATGACAATTGCAGGAAATGTAAAATTCACGTCTTACAGATTAATTTGGAATCAGTTGAAACATTATGTAAATGATGCACACCCCATGTGAAGCGTGCCATTGTCGAGGAGGCAGTGAAACAGAGAGATTGGTGTTAGGACACCATGATTAATGCAGAAATTGAAAGAATGTATGGAGCACAATGATTCTATGAAATGGTTGGCACTGTCTTTTGAATAACAGGATACCAGGATACATATAATTATATTTCAAGCTGTGACAGGCAAAATCTAGGTGACACACACAAGTGAAATCATGGTTCTCTAAGATCTATAGAAGTGTTGCTTCTTGTCTCTACATATAATTATATAGTAAAACACTCATGTCCAAAATTACCTTTTCCATACAACTTATTATTTATCTGTGATCTTACACGATCTTTTCACATGACAAATGGCTAGATAACTGGCTAGATAAGGAAAGCACAACTGATAATGTGTCACAATATTACTATGTGGACTATGACATTCAAGATATGTATTGAGGACATAATTGTGCACTTTATTCAGTGTTGTAGCCGGGAATTATTGTGCATGGAAATCCATTGATTACACTGACTCGATGTAAGTACATTATAAAATAACATGTGTATAACTACACCGTAGTACTCATTTGAAACCTTTTGAATATAACACACAACATGTTCAATGTTCATAGTCAATACGTTTAGCTGCTTTTATCCACCACTAAATTCAGATGATTTTTTAAAAGTATTTTGCATAGTTTATCATAGATTAGTTTAGTCTGTGAATGCATGCATGTAACATTTTGTATGTGAGTATGTTTCATTGATGCAGTCTAATGTTATGATCACTGTTCAAGTGATTAAAAAAAGTATTGTTATGTCAACCTTTTTGCTATTCAAACAATTGGCAAGTCTGTTTTTAAGTGTGAAATACAGAAAAGCTTGTTCATGGGCAGTTGACAGCGTACAGGACCTGTTATAATTTTATATCTGTGAATGGTAAGCATAACCTGGATATTAGTTTACGTTAAGTGACATTAAAATATAGGACTGTTATATTAAAAGGTACATTTTTGAGACCACTCACACTCTCAGCACCGCATGAACTTTTATTGTTAGATTATTTAAAGTTAAATTGCTTAAATTAGTCATATATATATTTATTTTCAGTTCCAAGTGCCGTTTGGCAGCCCCGAAAGAATGGAAATTCACAAATTCAACCCCTTTCCTTCAGGATTTCTGAACTTCATTGATGTTTTCTCCCATTCGCTAATGCGGCCATGGCGGATAAGTTTGGACCAAAGTCTCTCCTGCTTCTCTCCGACAACCAAAGAATGGAAGAAACCACATGCATTTATACTATCTTCATTATTGACATTTCCAATCTGTTCATTCTTGTTTATTGTGTTGGCTCCTATCGGAATTACTGGACTATTTTTATGGATTTTGATTTGCAAATCGAGGAGCAATTTCAGAATATCTGTGTCGGACACAACATCTGTGTCAAAGGATTTCATTAAAGAAAATGACAACTACATGCAAGGCTCAATAAGTGAAGATATGAACATAGCAACATTCAAGACAACACCTTTTACCTCAATACAGAAATCATTTGGATTTGCATCACTAAACGTCTGTTTTCTCCAAGAAATAATATCACGTTACAATAATCTCAGCCACACTGGGCAGAGAGCTGATCAAATTGGAAAACTCTTGTTAGAAAATCAACAGAAATTCTCGAACAATTCAGTAACTAACGGCCGAGATACCCATGATACACAAAAAAAATTAAATGGTGGCTGCTCTAACAAAGAAAACAGTAACGGCCTGACAAGTGATGAAGTCAAGAAAACGCACTCAGGGAAAGTGAATGAAGAAGATATCAAAATGGATGTTACTGTATGTTCTGAGTTTCCAAATACAGACTTCCTTGTATTTCAAGAAACATGGGATAACAAATTAGCAGAAAAAATGATGTCACACCTACACAAAGTCTACCCATACATTGTTTATGATGCTGGAGAAAGAGGACTGCTGGAAAATGGATATTGTAATAATAGTGCTCTTATGATTGCCTCCAAGTTCCCCTTTTTAGAAGTTCAGTTTCATCTTTATCCTCACAGATACAGCCAAGATGTCCTCAGTGCTAAAGGACTTCTTCAGGTCAAGGTGAGTCATGTGCAGTGTGTCCCATGTTATTATTCAGTTTCATCTTTATCCTCACAGATACAGCCAAGATGTCCTCAGTGCTAAAGGACTTCTTCAGGTAAAGGTGAGTCATGTGCAGTGTGTCCCATGTTATTATCCAGTTTCATCTTTATCCTCACAGATATAGCCAAGATGTCCTCAGTGCTAAAGGACTTCTTCAGGTCAAGGTGAGTCATGTGCAGTGTGTCCCATGTTATTATTCAGTTTCATCTTTATCCTCACAGATACAGTCAAGATGTCCTCAGTGCTAAAGGACTTCTTCAGGTCAAGGTGAGTCATGTGCAGTGTGTCCCATGTTATTATTCAGTTTCATCTTTATCCTCACAGATACAGCCAAGATGTCCTCAGTGCTAAAGGACTTCTTCAGGTCAAGGTGAGTCATGTGCAGTGTGTCCCATGTTATTATTCAGTTTCATCTTTATCCTCACAGATACAGCCAAGATGTCCTCAGTGCTAAAGGACTTCTTCAGGTCAAGGTGAGTCATGTGCAGTGTGTCCCATGTTATTATTCAGTTTCATCTTTATCCTCACAGATACAGCCAAGATGTCCTCAGTGCTAAAGGACTTCTTCAGGTCAAGGTGAGTCATGTGCAGTGTGTCCCATGTTATTATTCAGTTTCATCTTTATCCTCACAGATACAGCCAAGATGTCCTCAGTGCTAAAGGACTTCTTCAGATAAAGGTGAGTCATGTGCAGTGTGTCCCATGTTATTATTCAGTTTCATCTTTATCCTCACAGATACAGCCAAGATGTCCTCAGTGCTAAAGGACTTCTTCAGGTCAAGGTGAGTCATGTGCAGTGTGTCCCATGTTATTATTCAGTTTCATCTTTATCCTCACAGATACAGCCAAGATGTCCTCAGTGCTAAAGGACTTCTTCAGGTAAAGGTGAGTCATGTGCAGTGTGTCCCATGTTATTATTCAGTTTCATCTTTATCCTCACAGATACAGCCAAGATGTCCTCAGTGCTAAAGGACTTCTTCAGGTCAAGGTGAGTCATGTGCAGTGTGTCCCATGTTATTATTCAGTTTCATCTTTATCCTCACTGATACAGCCAAGATGTCCTCAGTGCTAAAGGACTTCTTCAGGTCAAGGTGAGTCATGTGCAGTGTGTCCCATGTTATTATTCAGTTTCATCTTTATCCTCACAGATACAGCCAAGATGTCCTCAGTGCTAAAGGACTTCTCCAGGTAAAGGTGAGTCAAGTACATTGTGTCCCAGATTATTATTCAACCCAATTTTATGAATGGATGATTGGGGCTTTATGTCTCGTGTTTATGCACTTAGTATGCTTATTCAGACAGGATGCAGAGTCAGCAATGAGGTCTCATGTTCAATGAAAACGATATTTTTTTTATTGGATATAAATTTCATGTGTTCGTGAAAAGAAAATCTCATCCCTCCTCAAAATATTGCAAAAACTCTGCAGCTAACCCCTCTCTGCAACAATGCATGGAATTGGACAACATTTACACACTATGGTTCTTAGGAATATTTTCCATTGTGTATAGAGGATATAAAAATAACAACATAGTATTATTTATTACATGTATTATTTTCTGATTTGTTACTGAGACATTATAGAAGGCATGTTTGCATTATAAACTACTCTCTCTGTCTACGGTATAGTTTTGACAACCTACAATTTCCAATTTTGTTGTTACAGAAGTTGTGAAAGACAACGCTAAACTTTTTAAGGACACAATCACATCAAAGGGCTTGAGGCAGTCTCAGGTGTGAGGGGACTTGCTTGGAAACTCAAGATGTCATACATTCTCGTGCTAGCATGACTCGCTGTGAATCAGAAATGTACTGAAACTAATACTTAATATGTTGGTGTCTGCAAGCTATCTGAAAGAAAAAAATTCAAATGAAATATTATGTGAACTGCTGACAGGACTAATACATGTTATTTTGCCTATATACTGAAGTTATCCAGACCGCAATACCCGCCCTGGTTCGAAGCCAGACAGAGCTAGCTGACCATACAGCTAGATGACCAGACAGCTAGACGACCAGACAGCTAGATAATCAGACAGCCAGATGACCAGTCAGCCAGATAGCCAGACAGCTAGATTGCCAGTCAGCTAGACAACCAGACAGCTAGAAAACCAGACAACTAGATAACCAGACGACTAGATGACCAGACAACTAGATGACTAGAAATCTAGCTGATCAGACAGCCTGGGTGAAGAGAGTGACAAAGTCAAAATATAATCATGGACCATTAATTGGTCAATTCCAACTGGTCATGATGCTGATATTGTGTCACTGTGTCATTACCATAATATTTTATGGGCTCGGACTAAATTGAGTTCCGGGGTGGGAGTCGAACCCACGCCCTCAGAGCCAGTGGTTGTGCAAACAAGCACTCTTAAAATTTGGTTAGAAGTTGACCAATATTACACATTTTTCAGTTTTCAGACCGTACCTCTCCAAGATTGTTTGTGTGATAAGCTTGATACTGTACACATGTTTAGTCAATTTAGTCCGAGCCCATGGGACATTAAATGGAGGCGGGTTGTATCCAGTGTTCTATGCTGGGGCAACTGAAAGACCCTGGGCATCCCTGAATTAATAGGGTATGTACCAGACTCACAGTCTTCTCATCTCATCATCATATGGCGATCGCCTGCCTCGATATAGCCCACTAAGGTGCTGCAGAGGTGTAAAACACAAACAAACAAACAAACAATCTAACCAAATTTTCCAAGGTATAGTAGCCTATACCAAAAAAATGAATACACTGACCTAAAGAACAACATCACATGATTTCATATAAAAAATTTCAACTTGGTATCTTTTGGCTTTATATCTTCATATGTTTTTCAAAAACTTGTTGTTTGTGTATTAAACGGGCATTATCCGTAGTTTAAAAAAAAATTACTAATAAATCTGCTTAGTGAGTAATTTTTTAATGTATTCTGCTATAATTAAAAGTTGATTTTGTGCATTGATGTGGTTTGAATTCATTAACTTTGTTCATATTTCAGCTTAACTGGTTAATTGTTGTCTAAGCCCATAATGCACCTTCATCCAAATTCTTCCATTGGGGTTCTGGTAGGGCCCAGTATTATCATGGAAAATTTGGTAATCAGCACAAACCATTTTATTTTGCCTCTGCCAGATCATGTGGATTCAGCAATTGTACAAGAACACCATCCTCAGCTTTTGATGTATTCTCGTAATTAAAAAAAACCCATAATGATTACAAAAGAATTGGAGATGTTTAATTAATCTATTAACTGACCTACTCTGCACAAAGCAAAACTGTGGTGATTAATGCCGAAGATTATGTGCATTTGATAATGCCTAAAAACAAATCAAGATGTTTTCGTAATGCATCAGTGTCTTTGACAATATAACAAAGTTTGCTTCAGGTAGCTGCAAAACTTGTTTTCAGTGTAAGATAATCATATCAATATGTCATTGAGGAGATGCAGTGCAATAGTGTGTATAAAAAAGAGCACAAGAATATTTTTTCATGGCAAAAATGTATCAATATGACAAATTTGTAAACTTGAAATAAGAAATTTTTGAAATTATGTGTAACAAAAGTCCCAACAGATACCAACTAGAATTTTTCTCTCTGAACCCAATGTCATGTGCTGTTGTTCTTTAGGTGAGTGTATTAATTTTTTTGTTATAGGCTACATACCTTGTAAAATTTGGTCAGATGTTGACCAATTTTACACATTTTCAGTCTTTCAGACCATATTTCTCCAAGAATATTTGTGTGGTTGACCTGTTACTGTACAAATGTTTAGAGGCCATAACAAAGATTCTTCAAACATGATATTAAATCTTCACTCGTTATATCGACAGATAAATTTGGAGTCAAAAATGTGAATAAACTGCAATTTTCAGATTTTTTTGACAATCTGTGAAATAGAGGCAAATTCATTGAGATGGCTGAAAAAAAGCATTATCACACCTGGGCTATATTAAAAACACGTTGCCGAATTGCAAGTCTCTATGTTTTACACTGATTGAGTTGCAAGCCTTCAAATTTCTCGAATTTTTCATGAATTATTTCAGGGAAACTATTGAAGATATCACTGTATTACTTTGGATTCATGCTTTTAGGCAAGAAACCTTCATCCTGATAAATTTTCAAGGCATTCTGAGTCGGACGAGTGGGAGCCATTTGTTGAATTGACACGGAATTACCCATTGAGCACGCAGATGAATGCACAGCATATGCATAACTTTTGTCTTTCAGTGTACTTAATAGGTTACCATATTATTAAGTACTCAGTCTTCCTATTTTAATTCAAATGATATATTTGCTTTATTATCACATGCAGGTTGACCTGGGTCAGGAAGAAGGAAAAAGGAAAGTTGGATTTATACATGCCACTCATTTGCAAGTCTATCCAGGTACGTGTATAGTTACATGGTCTTACGCTGAACCAAAGAAAATGTTAATGCACATTGACATCATCTTTTGTGAAAACTGAACAAAACCAAATTTTTATCGCAGAGGACAAAAAAACACTGTAATATCTAAGGGCACACACTAAAAATATGTTTTTTTGGCAGAAAGTATGGCTAAATACACAGAATAAATACAATGAGAAGTTTGAGAACAATGCAAGCTAAAGATATTTGCAATCAAAATATTCCTTATTTTCAAATTCAAGCAAGGAAGCAAAAAAAGCATGGCAAATATCAATCACAAAAGATCATTTAGGGAAACAACTCTGAAAGTAAAAGCAAATCTCAATTTAGCCACATGACAGTGACATTTATGCAAAGGGGGATAATTTGGCATCTGAATCTCGTAAGTAATAAGCAATTTAGTGCAAAATGGCCTTTTTATAGCTTATCAGCTTCATGCCACATTGAATGTATCCCTATTGATATCTTTATCTCCTTCATGATGAAAAAAGAGCATTAGGTAATTGCGATATGATGTGGAATTGTACGTTGGCATGATTCAAGCAGAGCTGTATCTTGCAAATTTCAGGTACCTCCCAGGCTCGAATTCACCAATTGGACAACATCGTCACTTGGACAAAAAAGTTTCGATCAGAGGCAAAAAATGACGAAATCATCAAATTTGATGTAGTTGCTGGAGATTTTAATTTTGACAACACTTCACCAGGTAAATGCATCTCACTGATCTCAGTCTGGTAAACATAGAACTTCTACACAATTAATTTACATGGAGCTTAGGAGTATACTTTTCAGTAACTAGTTATCAATTTTTATTTTCAAATCAGACTCTATACAATAACAAATTGGAGAAATAAAATCAAATGTAATACATGCATGCTCTTTATATTGAACTTCTGTTACAGATAATTTCATAATTGTAGACAGTGAGACTGGATGTTTTTTTTCCGGACAAGTTATTCTCAGGGAAGAAGTGATGTCATAAGTTTTTTTATGTTACCTTTTCCCAATGGAATACATGTCCCAGGAAAAAGAACAAATTCATGCTGAATGTCTATAATTATGATAACTTCTGTAATTATTTGATCCGGGGCTGTCATATATTCATATATTTGTTTTCGCGTGTGCATAATTCTCTTTGATGCAAGGAAACAAAAAAATATAATATATATAAGTGCATCATGAACAGAACTCGCAGAGATCTCACATATATATATTTCCTTTAAAGTCAGAGTAAGCAATAGTCTGTCATATATCATTCCTGTGCATTTAATTGATACAGAACTGTTTTTTGATGTTACATACACACATGAGAGCAATATACCTTTTGTTTTCTTCAGTCGATCGGAGAGACCATTGCCATGGCTTATTCAAAGAATATCGAGACATTTGCCGGATAGAAGCAGGAAGGGACCAACCGTTTGTTGTTGGTAAGTCATAATGAGATTATCATTTTTCTCATTTGACTTCAAATACATGATATACACTCTGCGTGATGTTTCGGGACTGTTCAGAATTTATGACTGGGGGGGGTGGGAGTTTTACTCGAGGGGATACTAACTTCTTTTCACACGTGTTTCAAGGGGGGTATTAATCAAGGGGTACTAAAAATGCACATGAAACCTAAAGGTGGGGTACTAAAATTGTGCATGAAACCTAAAGGTGGGGTACTAAAAATGCGCATGAAACTTAAGGGGGTGTCAATTTTAGACGGGAAGTTCCAGCAAAACTCCCACCCCCCAGTCATAAATTCTGAACGGTCCCTTATATTTATTTAATTTTTACATCAGGTCTTCCCCCAGCCTGTCCTACACAACAGTGATTGTTGTATTATACTAATTTCTCAGAATGGTGACTTCCTGTTTTCCAAAATGCTGAACTCCAGACAGCTTTATGTTTGTATTTTTGCACTAACGGGGCTTAGTAATAGGAAAGGTTGGGACCACAATTGTGGAGCAAGTTCCACTTTGGTGCAGAATGGAACATCTGTCTAACATTTTTACTTTCTGAATTATTTCAAATGTATTTGCATGACGCATTGTTGGAGCAGAATCCATGCAGAAAATGATTCATGATTAGGCCCTACATGTAATTGTAGAGTTCCATTCTTTTTGAAATCCATTTTATGCTCTTTGCCAATATCTTCCAATCTTCAAATCAAAATGGCATGATAAGGAGATAAGCTGCTCAGAATTCAATACTTTAGTTTTTAATTTTATCAAAGGAGTACGATTATCTTGGAAAGTTATCAAGATTTAATCTTTCAACATTTTTGGCATGAGAACGATTACCGTCAAAATCACACCATGTATTTGGCTTGCAGACAATCACAAAATGGAGAAATAACTTTTTCTTTGCAATTACATTCTTGTGAAAGAAATAATGATATGTGAGCTATTCGTCGAAATCAACAAAAGTAATCATGCATTGGTTGAGCTTTGCATCTAAGAAAAATAAAAACAGACAACAAAACTGAGCAGGCCCGGGCATTACTAAGGGGGGGGGGTTGATTGAAGCAGACACAAAGTTGAAACATGCTGCCGACAATATTGTATTGCAGGGTGCACTTTTTTATAATGGAGGATGTATAGTTGTATACATTGTAGAAATTTGTTGAATATCATCAAACTTCTGATGATTAAAATCATCCCTCTCTTAGGCACAATTTAAAGGTAAAGTAACAAATAAAGATTTTGTTTGTCAAATGAATTCCAAACATTTTCATTAAAATAGAGTACTGGATCTTTTTTTAAAATTAGTCTGGTATTATAATAACACAGACAGCTGTTGTGCGACGTCATCTTGTGACCTGTCCTGTACATTTAAATGTCTAAGGGGCCGACCAGATGATCTTTGGGGGGGGCTATGGATATTTGGTGAAAAAAAAAATTGTTTCCCACTTGACACTGAAAAAAAGTTTGTTCAGCACATGAAAATAAAAAAAAGTTTGTCTAGCTAGGTTAACGTAATGTTAAAATTCCATAAAAAAGTTTGTTGCGAGTGTGCATGCGAAAAAATTGTTCGTCGACGTGCCCCGAACGAAAAAAAAAAGTTCGTCCCGGGAGTAAAGTCCATTGGCCCCCCCCCAACAATCGTCTGGTTGGCCCCTAAATGGTGACCCAATTCCACTTTCCAGGGACTGACAGCATTCTGTTGCCGCTTGTCAGTCCTGAGCAGAGACATCAGAACTTACCTTAGATGGCTACACTTATGATATCAATCTCCATAGCATCTTAGTGGGCCATATCGACTTATCTTCTTGACTATCGTAGCATAGCATTGTACAAAGGTTCTATGATCGTAGCAGTTTCATTGTGAATGTTGATTGATTTTAAACTTTTCTTACAGGCACAGACATGAGACACCCTCCTCTCCATGATGACCTAATTAGCAATCCAAAGGGACTAAAAGCTGCCCTGGATGACCCAATTCTAAGACAATATTACATCATGGATGGCAACAGAGAGAGTGATGTCACAGCTCAATCATACAGAACAATGACTTCATTGGACAAGGATGGGAATGTGATATCACAACCACTAGGGGGCAAAAGGAGAGTGGACTACATCCTCTTCAGAGAATGTGATAATGTGGTGAGTTCTATCTCAACTGAACATTCCATTCAAGATGCTGATATTGATGTATATGTATAACATGTGTGATTTCCTAAAAAATGTTGAAAAAAAATTTAAAATTGAAACTGTGACCTTTTTGAAAATTGAATATATATATATATCATGATTAATTTTAGTCAACTGGTTGCAGTTCAATTTTGTCAGCGAGTTGAACTTCAGGACCATTTGAATTCTAGGTCAGTCAGTTATGATTTGATTTTCTATTCAATTATTCAGTTTGTTGGTGTCTACATGTATCAGTTAAACTGGTTTTATTTGAACTCACGTCAAATTGATGGGCGCTCGCTCGTTATAATATACAGTGCACAAGAAGTTACATTGAAAATTTCTTAAGATTTACCTTGCTTCTTTTTTTCTCTTTTCAGATTCCAAAAGCTTACAACAATGTAACTCTCCTGGCTGGTTTGACAGACCACATCAGCGTCAGTTTGACTCTGGAAGCCAATTGAGAAATCGCTTTGTGTTACTATCCTTCCAGAAAGTATGTAGATTATGAAAAATCTAGCTAATTTGGTATGTGACGTCATACTGCTTATACGGTTGTATGAGGATGACAGTCAATAATATCTATTAGTCATTCTGATGAGGCTTAAATCTGTCAAACAAGATGGAAGGATGGATGGATGATCGGGGCTTTACATCCTGTATTTATGCACTTGGTAGGATAATTTAATTAGGACAGGAGGAGGACATGGCAATGAAGTGAAGGATGACGATAAAGAGCCGGATTTGAACCCTGGAGGCTGGAACCAGCGGTTGGCAGTCCAGCACACTACCACTAGACCAATCCACTGCGTGTCATCGGCTAAAAGATGGAGTCTGAGACCAACCCTTCGCCTGTGCACTTTCTGAAATCTTCAATAGTGTGACGCCCATTGATTCTTGGCCTTCATTGGCTGAATATATCTTTAACCCCACACTGAACACCTGATTTGCTAATCTATGAGAACTGCCATGTGATTTAAGACTTCCACATTACCAAAAAAATCACTTTCTGGGGGATAGTTAGTTGCAGGAATCTACAACATGATGTAACTCTTTCAGGCAGATGATTAACCCCAATCAGGCTCAATTGCTCACCCAGGTCCCAGTCCTGATCATCAGATATCTATCAATGCTTAATAAAATATTTCTGACACAAATTGTCTGATGTTGTTATTATTTTGCGTATTTTTTAAAAATAAAACTGTTAACACTTTCAAAATATCTTTCAGATCCTGTAGACAAGATCTCTTTTTACACCAAAGTTACTTATTCTTGCAAAAAGCATGTATTATTGATAAAATCATTTTAAAAAATGTCTAAAGCAACTGGTATCCTGGCAAAATTGAAAAATTGTGTTCCTCAAAACACAATATTTATAAGTGCTGTATTTCACGATTAAAAATTAAGATATATGAACTACAGTTTGATTTATTAGGTTGAAGCCTAAGCAAACATGCTAACTACCCTTCAAGAAAGCACTTCCTATTATATCAATATATTATATGCAAATACAATGCCTGCACAGACCCCTCAAATGGACAAATTAACATCTGTTGTCAGTTAGCAAACTGTTGCAACTAGCAGCACTGAATTTTATGATCATATACGCTGCACACAAGATTTAAATAAACAAGCTGGTTTTGCCATATTGTATTGAAACCAAACTTATCCAATGTTTATGCTGGTGATGGAATTATTCGTTTAGCATTTCCAGCTTTCAGTAGCACCTGGTGACAGGGCCGGATCCAGGGTCTAGGAGGCCCTGGGCACAATGAGACACTGAGGCCCCCACCTTGAAATGTTGAAATTGACCAAAAATTTGTGATTGTAGGCCCAAATGATGTAAAAAGGACAGAACCTTATTCTGTATCTCCTGCATGGAAAGCTTGTGATGGTCAATTTTGTCATAGACTTTTTTTAACACTATTCTATAGCTGATTATGTTGATTAACCAAAAAAATAAGAGGATACACTTCATGCACTCTCATTCTCAATAGAAATTGGTCTGGTACAGGAACAAAAAAATTAAAACATGTACAATTGTGGTGGATTCTGGCCATGATGACACACTGTCTCTGTCTGACCATGTTGACAACAATAATTTTAAGGAGTAATCAATAAATAGGAATAGTTTTCAAAAAAATCTTAACTGTAGCTGAATGGGGTCATTGATTTTTTTTTCATCTATTTAGGCCTACTTATAAGTGAAAATGGTGGTTTTCCAAACAGAGCATAACAAAAACCAACAATTTGTAATCTTGAGCATAAGCAAACTAAAACTTCAAATGCTCAAAATATACTGGGAAACTTCATTAGAAGAGATAGGAATAGACCATATGATGCATGGTCTACATTTATAATGATCATGACTTACACTCTTCCTAGGACAAAACTTTTTTTGGCACACACCTTCAACATGGGTCTCAGAGTATTTATGATCAGAACTCAGAAGCCCCAAAAATCGAAAAACGTCTTGTGCCAGAAAATTTTATTTTATTTTTTTGATTCATGGAAACACAGCATTTATGATCATTGTGGTACCCTGATGCAAAAAGATAATTGTACTTTTCACTTTATTTCAAAATTATGTGTTCGAATATTGATCCTCAATTGCAGTGACAAGTGGATATCTTCAGTTGTGTTTGATTGAGTGAATTTAAATGAATATAGCATACACAAATCTACAATTTGTTTTGTTTTATAAGTCCTAAGGAATATTCTGAGCAACTGTCAATGATTTGAAATACCAACAGGTAAATATGGAAGAAATGAGCGTGGGAAGGGGTCTTAGAAGGCTTAGAGGCCCCTGTTTGTTTCAGTGTTTTGGTTATTAGCAATAAACACTGGCCCCACATGCAGAAAAGAGAAAAAGAGAAAATTGCAATAGCATCTGATTCCTTTAGAACCCGAGAATGATTACTTAATATAATGCCTGCAAAATTCGACAGTTAATTGGGGTTTTAAAGGTCAGAGCACCAAACTTTCAAGAGTTGATGGGGCCTCTGAGGCCCCTGTTGACCGCTGAAGTTGGACCTAGTATTGTATTTGTAAAAGTGTCAAAATGCACTTGTTGTTGGATGGTCAGTGATCTTCTTTTTCAAACTTGTGTGAGGCCCCCCTTTCCATGTGAGGCCCTGGGCACAGTGCCCACTGTGCCCTATGGATAATGCGGCCCTGGCTGGTGAGCAGACGGCAGACCTACGTATAAGTTAGCAGTAAAAGTGTCCGGTAGGTGAGGGCAAAGACGGTATGGAGTTTCAAAGACAGACATGTTGCCATTTTCTTGTACTCTCATTCAGGGCCGGATCCAGGGTCTAGGAGGCCCTGGGCACAATGAGACACTGAGGCCCCCACCTTGAAATGTTGAAATTGACCAAAAATTAGTGATTGTAGGCCCAAATGATGTAAAAAGGACAGAACCTTATTCTGTATCTCCTGCATGGAAAGCTTGTGATGGTCAATTTTGTCATAGACTTTTTTAACACTATTCTATAGCTGATTATGTTGATAACCAAAAAAATAAGAGGATACACTTCATGCACTCTCATTCTCAATAGAAATTGGTCTGGTACAGGAAAAAAAAAATTAAAACATGTAGGGGAACGAGGGGCAAAACGGGCCGTCTAACTTCGAAGGCTCGCTGTACCAAAACGGTATATCGTAAGAATACCAAATAAGGTCTGATCTATGAAGAAGTACCAATACCACTTGTTCAAAGGCAGAAAAGTGCTTTTTTAACATTTCAAATTGAAAATTTTCCCGATTTTCAAAAATGCAGCTTTATCCCGTTTTGCCCCATGCTTGGGGCAAAATGGAATTTCAATTGGGGCAAAATGGGAAGAAATAAAATCACCAAAGTTCTACAATAAATAAGCTGTTTTTATAAAAATCTAGAACTAAAAAGCATGTTAACAAACAGAAATGCATTAATTCAAGTCATTGCAGTGTAAGCATATAGCAGAATAGTAAGAGTAAACATAGCAATAAACAACGAAATCAATATCTCAATACAGGATGCAATTACAGATGGGGAGTGATGCTAGTAATTATACATTCTATATAATTATTTTACCAGGTATTTAACCATAAACATTAGGTTACAAAAGAAACAAAATTATGTTAAATTTTAGGAAATGTGACATTTTTATGAATATTCACATAACTCTGATTTCCAAGTTTTCTTCATAATTTAACGATTTAAACTGGTATTGGATTTGACAATGCTTTTTGAAAGGTAGTTATATTCGTTTCAGTTTCAACAATACAGGGTTTTACTACTAGGCCTAAATCCTCAAGGGATTATTGATGACATGGACTACCTCCACAAATCTGTTGTGATTTTTTATAATTTTTGCCTGTTATATAGCCATAAAATGTATCAAATGTCTCAAATGTCATGGTTGAATTGACCCAATAGCAAGCATCAACCTCTTCTAGGCTGGGATTGCGTTTTTGTGCTTCCCATTTTGCCCCCGCAGGAGGACACCACTTTGCCCCAACCATGCAAGGTATATTAATAATGAGCTACTTACGCATGACTAAGCACCAGACTAAATTTTTTTGCTTAATAAGCAAGCTTAGTAGTCCTCTTATAACACTTACTATAAATTATTCTGCTGGGAATGTCATTGGAGGTACCACAGCATTTCCAAAAATTATGATTTTTTTAAGAAAATCGATCAAAACCTTCAAATTAACATAGCTGCATACCTGTAACGTTCTCATCCATGAAACTTTCAGGGAAAGTTGGTCATGTATCCTACTTTATTTTCCGATCAAAAATTTAGAAGACAGGTGAAAACGTCCCGAGAAAACGCAAAAAACCGTTTTGCCCCGCCGGTCCGTTTTGCCCCTCGTTCCCCTACAATTGTAGTGGATTCTGGCCATGATGACACATTGTCTCTGTTTGACCATGTTGACAACAATAATTTTAAGGAGTAATAAATAAATAGGAATAGTTTTAAAAAATCTTAACTGTAGCTGAATGGGGTCATTGATTTTTTTTTCATCTATTTAGGCCTACTTATAAGTGAAAATGGTGGTTTTCCAAACAGAGCATAACAAAAACAAAAAAAAAACCAACAATTTGTAATCTTGAGCATAAGCAAACTAAAACTTCAAATGCTCAAGATATACTGAGAATCTTCATCAGAAGAGATAGGAATATATGATGCATGGTCTACATTTATAATGATCATGACTTAAACTCTCCCTAGGATAAAACTTTTTTTGGCACAAACCTTCAACATGGGTCTCAGAGTATTTATGATCAGAACTCAGAAGCCCCAAAAATCGAAAAACGTCTTGTGCCAGAAAATTTTATTTTATTTTTTTGATTCATGGAAACACAGCATTTATGATCATTGTGGTACCCTGATGCAAGAATAATTGTACTTTTCACTTTATTTCAAAATTATGTGTTCGAATATTGATCCTCAATTGCAGTGACAAGTGGATATCTTCAGTTGTGTTTGATTGAGTGAATTTAAATGAATATAGCATACACAAATCTACAATTTGTTTTGTTTTATAAGTCCTAAGGAATATTCTGAGCAACTGTCAATGATTTGAAATACCAACAGGTAAATATGGAAGAAATGAGCGTGGGAAGGGGTCTTAGAAGGCTTAGAGGCCCCTGTTTGTTTCAGTGTTTTGGTTATTAGCAATAAACACTGGCCCCACATGCAGAAAAGAGAAAAAGAGAAAATTGCAATAGCATCTGATTCCTTTAGAACCCGAGAATGATTACTTAATATAATGCCTGCAAAATTCGACAGTTAATGGGGGTTTTAAAGGTCAGAGCACCAAACTTTCAAGAGTTGATGGGGGCCTCTGAGGCCCCTGTTGACCGCTGAAGTTGGACCTAGTATTGTATTTGTAAAAGTGTCGAAATGCACTTGTTGTTGGATGGTCAGTGATCTTCTTTTTCAAACTTGTGTGAGGCCCCCCTTTCCATGTGAGGCCCTGGGCACAGTGCCCACTGTGCCCTATGGATAATGCGGCCCTGCTCTCATTGTCATTGGATGAACTGTCGCATAGCAGAAGCTGACGTCAACTCCTCGAAGTCTGTTTTCCTTCAAACCAAGAAATTCAAGGTTTTTAAAGTCCTTGATCATGTCAGTCGTTACCAGACCTGAGAGTTGATTCACATCCAGATAAACAGAATTTGCAGAAGCTCCCAAAGGATTCAAGTTTGGAAAAGATGTGATTCTGTTTGAGACAAGATTCAAATTCCCAATATTGCATCCGCTAAAGTAATCACGAGGGATCGAAGATATGTAATTTGCTTCCTGTTATATTTGGCATTTTCACCAAACGAACATTCACTAGTCGCAACTCCGTTAATTTGGGCAAGTCCATCGGTCTGTTGTCTTCTTCTTGGGCTGGGTCGCTGCAATTCTTATCGGGGAAGTATGGCATGTGGCCGTTTATAAATATTATATGTTTTAAGTTCTCTGCGAGTGTTTCATAATCCATACAAGTCATCCCTCTTAGATTCATGTTTAATTCTGTTAGTTCTGAAGGTAGTGAAATAATTAGAACAAAGTTGTTTACCGCTACGACCATTAAGACAATAATCCATGTTGCTGTTCCTGCCATCTTTTCAACAACCTTTAGAGAACTGACTTGCTAAAACATCGTTTACAGAGCTAGCACCAACAGGTTCTTGAATAATTGATAACTTACCTTCAGTGACCTTCCTTCAAGCATTTTGTTTCCCTGTTCTGACATTCTTTGGCAAATGTGTTGACTCAAGTCTATCAATAAATTGTTTTTATTTAAAGTGGAAGGATTGGCCAGATTCTAATCAATGAAAGTATAATAAATAAACGTAGTGATGCAGACCGGACCACCTTTAAGAGGGTGGTCCGGTATTTTAAAAAGTGGTCCGGTTTGTAAAAAGTGGTGCGGTCCTGGTCTGGTCCAGGATGAGGTGGACTGATTTTGTCACTGGACCGGTTCAGAAGCGGTCCATCCGCATCAAAAAAGTTATGATGAAATGAGGGTTAAAACATGCTATATGACATAAATTTCATTTTTAAAGACGACAAAATTCATGCGATACTCTTCATGACATTAAGGGGCCTACCAGATGATAGTTGGGGGGGGGGGGCTATGGACTTTACCCCCAAGACGAACTTTTTTTGTTCGCGGCACATCGTTGAACAATTTTTTCACCTGCGCACTCGTGACAAACTTTTTTATCAGAATTTTAACATTACGATACCCTAGCTACAGGTGGGAAAAAACTTTTTCTTAACTATGTAAGCTTAATCCTGACCTTTGGAATTCCATGAGTATACATTTTTCCATGAGTGTACATTTTTCATCACACAAAAAAAAAAGTTGCTCTTAGACCTTTGTGTGATGAAAAATGTACACTCAAACTTTTTTTTATTTCCATGTGCTGAACAAACTTTTTTTTTTCAGTGTCAAGTGGGAAACAATCTTTTTTTTTACCAAAAGTCCATAGCCCCCCTCCAAAGATCGTAGGTGGTCCGATATTTTGGCGGTCCAGGGCTGGACCGCGGACCAGACCGGTCCAAGGCGGTCTGGTCTGTATCACTAAAGAAACGGTTCTGTACATAGGTGTACCGGAGGGGTCGCCCCCCTCAAAAATGTTTGGGAAACAGTGAGATTCGTGCAAAAAATAAAAGCTATTGAAAATTTACATAATATTGATTTTGAGGCAATTTCATCTGAAATGGTATTAAATTCAAATCTTTTTAAAAATTTGGGCAAATGTTGCTCCCCTCCCTCCCCCCCAAAATCGCGCGCTCGGTATGGCTATGGTTCTATATAAATGAGTGAGGGAATTTGAGGCTCAAGTGAAGGTTTATCACTTTAGATGAGGGAGGGTTGGCACTGAGATGAGGCGCAACAAGGGGGTGGTGGAGGAAAAAAGGGACTCATATGAGAGCTCTGGGTTTGTGTCAAAAGAAGAGTGTGGGGGCACATTGGGCCATTTTTAAGTAGTGGGGTTTTGCCCGCCTGTCTATCCCTGCAAAATCCCCACCACTGACATAGATTTTCCCATTCAGTGAGTACCCTTTGATTCTAAATTTCACAGACAATAACCAACATGTAGCAATTTGCAGCACCAGTGGAGGTAAATCTTTACATTTTATGTAATTCAGTCTGAATCTTTATTTGTTAGAATAGCTTTCAAAACTTAAAATGCTTTCAGCAAAACATATCCATTTCTGTGATGTGATAATAAAATGCCCTCTTCGGAAAAAAATCTTCCCTGCCACTGACTGAAATTTGCTTGGAAAATGCTTCCTGTCATGAGGCCTAATAATTGTGAAAAGTGACAAACTTTGAATTGAGCCATGCTCCATAGGAATCATTTGCCGCACACCAGGTGGCTTACAGCTTCCAAGAGGTCTATTTCAGCAAAACTACCACCTGGTGTTGTCATCCTGGCATCCTTGCCACTCCACTAGATTATTTTTGTTGGGCAGACAATTTATGTATTATTTACCACCGCAGATGGATTATATGATTTATCAACCAAGGGCTCTAGCCCGAGGTGGGTAAACACATATTCTCGACCCCATGGTGAATAACTGGCTTATAGCATAAGCAAACACTCGGACAGGTAAACACGGGTATAGATATTTTAAGTGGACAGCGAATAATATAGGCCCAGGAATTATCACTATGAAATACTGGCAAGTGATTGGCTGACAGCTAGAGGACCCCACCATAGATCTCGTGAACACTTGAGTGGGAGCAATTTTTGAATGCTGATCCAAGTTTATTAGGCCGAAGCAAAAAATTTTGGCTGAGGCCAGAAAGTGCCGGCTTACTCCACCAGACGGCCATTTTCAAAATGGCCACCGGAAATCTAAATTTTGTTATATCTTATTTCTAATTGGTCTAGGATGATAATATTTGGGTGAAAATATATGTTTTTGTGGTCAGGAAATTCAATGGTCACCACTAGAATTGTCCATGACCACAACTAGGGGGCAGAATAAGAATATTTGTGAGATAATAGCTAAAATACAATATATTTGGACAGAAACCGAACACACAATGCAGAATCTATAAATGCTACTCCAACCAAACTACTGATTTCCCAGTCATGAAAACTTGCATGCATCTTCCAACAACTGCCTACAATGTCCTCAGCCAGGTTTGGTCCTCCACACCAAGCCTGGTGCAACTGAGAACTGCATGCTGTTGCCAGTTGATTTTCTATGCTACAGCATTGCTGTCCCAAGAAATAGTTCCAATTTCATTGCAAATTCACAAAATTTCTATTCAACATCGATGTATACCAGAGTCAGACTCGGCAATCACATTCTCTAAGGAAGTAGACAAGGCCATCAGCATACTCAGAAACAGCCCCGGTGTCTTCCAGACAAAATTGTTTGTGTTCGTCTGGTTGAAAGTATGTGGACGCTCACGGAATAGCACACTAGTCACTAGGTGACAACACAAGACAGCATATGTTCTGATCTGTGGCATTGCAAGAGGAGTCCACTTGTAGACAGCTCCACACCTATATTTTCATGATCATAAAAGTCTACTCAGAACAGTGGCGTATTTAGGGGGGGGGGTCATTGGGCCATACCCCCCCTCAGGCCAAAAATTAACACGGAAGAGATAAGAAGAGCCGAGGAGCACCCGTATTCATCCCATGTAATGGCCCCCTTCTCAGGCCATTTCTAGATACTCCCCTGACTCAGAATTAAATAGCCCCCTCCCCCCCCAACTTCATTGCTGGCTTGCTTCACAGGTGTTATACTAGTTTACAAAATTTGTATTATTGTAATTGCTGAAATCTCTTGCAAATGCAAATTTATTGACTAAATGGTTCTTTTCATGACAGTAAGTAATGTGTGCATTTAAATTGAATTGTGAAACACCTCAGTTTTGAAAGTTCCAATTGCGCATTGAAATTGCTCAGTGATGAGATGCCTCCCTTCTTTACAGTGCAGTTTTAGGCCAAACGAAAGTATTTTTGCAGTCTAGTGTCTGTTAGTTTAGTAAACTCCCCAAGTACAGTTGCAAAGATTTGTTGTGAAAATATTCATTGTCAATCAAATTTAGGGCCAAGAGAAAACATTTTATCCCCAAGCCCAAGGGGCCGGATTTGTTATAGACACATGCATATTCCTGATCCCAAGGTGAATACCATGAGACAACACTATAAACAGTCAAACATGAGAAAATAAGTGGACAACAAAGAATACAGTCACGATCATGGCAGTGAATAACAGGTTGGTGAATGGCTAATCATAGAGACATAAACCCGAGCATGGTTAAAGATATTCCTTCAGCTTTTGCTGGCCTGTGATAATATAATAATACTATGGATTGATAAAGCGCTAATTTCAGTAAACTGCTCATTGATCAGCGCTTTTTCTGATCTATCAGTTGTAGGAATTCCGAAACAAATGCGTTTTTAGATTCTTCTTGAAGCTTTCTAATGTCTGTGCTGTTCTCACTTTTTCAGGCAAACTGTTCCATAGTTTTGGTGCTGCATAGGAAAATGCCCGATCTTCAAACTTATTTTTGTTGCATGGGGCAGGTTCTGATAAGAGTAGCTTGTGGTTGCTTCTCAGCTTATGCTCCTGTTGAGATTTGATTTGTATTATGGAGCCTGATTGCTGTGATTGGTAACCAGTGCAGTTGTTTCCTGCTATATATGGATATGTGTCCTGCTGCAGCACATTCATGCAAGCAATTTGTGATTTGATGTTAGTAAAAGGTTTATCACAAAAAACTACTGCAGACAAGAAACTGGTTTTGCATCAAAAGTTTCACATTTTTGTGATAAAACACAATGTAAATTTTAATTAGATTGAATTACTTATAAATAACTTTAAGATGCACAAATTCAAGTGATCAAAATATAGCATTTTGAAAAATCTTTGACTTTCTTGTGTTTCTTAGTTTAATTAATGTGTGCTTTTTATAATCAATAATTTGAAAAACTAATCAATGAGGTCATTACTTTTAAATTCTGAAAATGCAAGAATTGTGTGAGTCTGAGGGCTTTGGAGTCGGGTAGTAAGTGAACCGACTCCGACTCCCGACTCCTTTGGCTTTCTGAGAAGCGACTCCGACGGTCTCCTAAATTCCGACTCCCGACTCCGACTCCGCTTATCGGCATTATTTCACACAAAAATTAAATGACTAACAGGGGGCAAAAAGTACTTAGAACCATAAATTTTCCATTGGCTTTTGTTTTTGAATACTTGTTACGAAGTTTTGCTTAAAATCCAAGATATATTTCATCTTGATGTAACTGGGTTTTTGTAAATTATATTAATTATTTTTAAGGAGTCAGGAGTCACCAAATTAATTTCCGACTCCGACTCTGACTCCGACTCCACCTGAAAATCAAAGTTCGACTGCGACTCCCGACTCCACCCAAAAACCTCCGACTCCACGACTACGACTCGCGACTCCGACTCAAAGCCCTGGTGAATCCAATGGTTACTGATTAGTGAATACATTTATAGCAGGTTCATCAGAAGAAACAAAACTAAGTCTGCATATTATCTTTTGTAATGGAAAACAACAATGGACTTCAGTTTTTAAGACCTTTTTTCCAGCTTTGGTAACTAATCTATCTATCTATCTATCTATCTATCTATCTATCTATCTATCTATCTATCTATCTATCTATCTATCTATCTATCTAACTCCTTCACTGCTAGAAATTATGAGTGTTTTCCCTACAGTCTAAAAATTACTAAGATACACCATAATATTTGATTGTTTTCCATTGGCATGAGAACTGGCACCCTGAGACTGGTCACTAAAATCAAAACCCTTGTCCGACCCCCCCCCCCCCTGCCCGGTCCTCATTCACCCATTCTCCTACCACAGAGCTTGAGCCCTGAGTTATGAGGATGCATTCACCTAAGAATATTCTTAGATTCACCCTTTTGGACAAAACTGGGTTGGGGAGGGGGGGGGGGGGGTGTTTAGAGGCACATGTGTCTTATTGAGGGGGTTAATGTTTACCTCTTCTGATACTATGTATCCTATATCACTGAAGCAGAAAATGCCAGGATTTCACGTTCTAGATAACTTGGAACTTACATTGTGTATCAGCATGCACAAAGATTAACAGTCAATCACATCATTAACTTTCATTTTTCTAAAATTGTAATTGGCTTATCTTGGACATGTTTGTTTAATATTGTGTGTACTGTGTCTGATATGTACAGTTTACTCTGTATTCAACCAAAATAACATAATCATGTTGAGGAGTTGTGTAATTCACCATAGATTTATCCAATTCTATCCATTATCAATGTACATAATATCTTTATGACAATATTTTCAATGTGCACCCTGTGCGCTGACTGTCTGCAGTAAATGCACTATTTGATATTGGCTTTGCATTTCAAAGAATTGATCTGCACATGTCTGTATGTATTTCATCTCAAACTAAAGTCTAAGAATGTTTGTTAAAAAAAAGATCTCACACAGTAGGCCTATCTTCCCATCTATCTACCTATCTATATATCCATCCATCCATCCATCCATCCATCCATCCATCCATCCATCCATCCATCCATCCATCCATCCATCCATCTATCTATCTATCTATCTATCTATCTATCTATCTATCTATCTATCTATCTATCTATCTATCTATCTATCTATCTATCTATCTATCTATCTATCATAACTGATCATCATTTACATCACTAGCTTCAGTACCCTATAAGCTTATGGGGTACTGCTCATGGGGTACTGCTAGCTTGTATTTCCCAACAGCAGTTGTGCTCATCTAACTGCATATGAATAGCCACATAAACACTTTTCAATGCATATCCTCAAACTCAGGCAGAAATGATCTGCTATACCAAAGCCAGATAATTGAGACTAATCTTTAAAAAAAATGCAGGGGTATCTCTCTTACTCTCCATTTTTTCTTTGCTATTTCTTTCTTTATCCTGTCCTATAACTTCTTTTTTTTTCTTTCTTACAACTCATTCTGGCAGTGAGGGGATAAATTTCTTTCTCAAATGCCCATCCAAGGCTGTTGCCAACCTGGGTCCTTATCATTTTGCCATTTTATCTTAATTTGGTTCAAATATCAAGTTCTTTTGATGAGTACCCTCCTTTTGGAGGATGGTGATGAGCCCTGCTGTTGTAGATTGGCTACCTTTGCAGGTCCCTGTTGGTAGTCACATTAATGTACAGGGGGGAATCTCTCGGATACAGCAGCTGATTTGTGTGAAAATCAATATTCAATAGCTAGCTTGTGGAAATTTCCATTCAATAAAGATAGACCCACTCTGGGAAGAATAACCTCTGGCACAACTGTGGGATTCCAACATTATCATAAGCCGTTGACTTGCTGACCTTTCAATAGGGTCAACTGCTCTGATTGGTCAATAGAGAACTTGACCTATTTCTGTGACATCACAGCAGCAAAAGCACATCGGGGAACCCCAACAGTATTTTAGCCAATAGCAGAGCTCCATTGCTGTCTCCAGTCACAGCTGATAGCTGCAGAAGAAAAAGCGTGTGTGTTTACAATGATGGTTGTAGCTGGTTGTGGACTTAGAAAATGACTCAGGCCACTAAACTTCTAACTCCCATATAAAACTATAAAGCATGACAACCCTGATGTCATACCAGGGAAGCTTCATTTTGCTTGTGACAGTAATTTCCAAATCTGTGGAAGGCAGCCTCAATAAATCTGTGCGAAGAGAACAGTTACTGTGAAAGGTGAGTGTTTTCAATCAATGTTAGAACTTTGGATTTCTCAGTCATCCTGGGCAGGAGAACCTGTAGCCCTTCTTCCACATATTCTTCAAGATCTATTCCTGTGATTTACTCAAGCAATTGTTGGTTTCACTTTTCACATTTAAGTGACAGATAACTTGAACATTCAACCAGCTGCTAGTGCAAATACAGTAGTCAACTTTCGAAGTGGATCAAGAATTTACTTCGAAGCAATTCTGACATCATTTGTTGTTGCTGCATAGTTTTGCGTGAAATGTTAGCTTTGATATCTTAGTAATGTGCTTGAACGAGATTGTTAGGCTTCAGTGACTTTGATGGTCACCAGACATGATTGTTTGAAGCAAGGTGCAAAACGACTTGTCACACACTAGTGAATACACTGTAGCACCAAAAAAGAGTGGTGATTTCATAGCCTAGCTCACTTAAACAATGTCGAATTGGACTGAAAGAACTTAAACTGTGAAAATGTTAAAAAAAGAAGTCCTCAATTGTCTACTAAATATGATTGAAAAACAACTTTTCTCCAGTCACTTGATGATGTATGCCCCAGCCGGTGGCTCCCCCGCTCGGGTGAAACTGTTCATATCCATTGGAAAAGCCACAGATTTTTTAAAACAGTGAGTGTGGAACGTCAAATCAAAAGTTGAGCTCAATTGAGTTAACAAAACAATGCCTGGTTTATTGCACAGCTACAAAAGAAATGATGACCTGTTTTCAATAAGGTCGCCATAGCTTATTAGTGTTACAGACCATTTTGCACCTTGTGAAAAACAATCATCGTTTTGAAGGGTAAACAATTAGTGAAGCATGAAGTTTTGTCGGCCAAAATATTGCCAAGAAATCACACCAACATACTGCACTAAGATTATTTACTCATATTTTTTTGTGTTAATATAATATTATATGAAATATTTTGATCCACTTCGATTGACTACTGTAGGTCACCTCATGACTTCTTTCCCGAATAGGGGGCAGTCGGGCACCTTGTTTCACCCCCTATAGCAGAGTGGTTGGAGGCCCAGTTGGGGCTGTAACTGCCCCGCTCTGCAACCTCACAATTTGTATATCAAATCGATCCTTATGACCCGCGGTTTAAAAAAAACCCGTCTGACGTTGAAAAATTTAGGTGGCACTTTTCCATCCCAGGGGTCAAAGGTCACGACCTCCATACAAAAATGCCAATTTTCAAGCACGGACATGGAATTCACTTTACAGGCTGTCCTATGTGACCTGTTTCAGATATAGAGGTGTATGATACATCAAATGAAAGGTTGCAATGAGCTCAATAATTTGATTACAGCCACTTCACTTGACCTTTGACCTCATTTGCATATCGCAGGAGTCATAAATATGTCAAAAATCAGTAAAAAAGTTACCTACTTTTTTCAAATGGAAAGAAAGAAAGTTTCCCTACTATGTTATTTTCACAGGTCCAACCCCTAAATTTCATGTGCACGCATCACAGGACATTGCGATTCAAATTTATGCAAATTTATTCACCATAGGTCACAACAAGGTCAAAGGTCACATAACTCAAAGGTAGCTCCCATATTTCTGAAAAATTTAGCATAAATTTATTATTTCAGGCCGATTGTGTCATAGGTAATTTGTACTTGGTCTTATTGTATACCATGTGAATGGTCTCAACAAGAAAAATAATTTGGTGATACTCAATTGACCTTTGACCTCATTTGCATATCGCAGGAGCTATAAATAGATCAAAAATCAGTAAAAAAATTGCTGACTTTTTTCAAATGGAAAGAAAGAAAGTTTCCCTACTGAGTTATTTTCATAGATCCAGCCCCTAAATTTCATGTACACGCATTACAGGACATTGTCATGAAAATTTATGCAAATTTATTCATATATCACCATAGGTCACAACAAGGTCAAAGGTCACATAACCCAAAATAGCTCCCATATTTCTCAAAATTTCAGCAGAAATGCTTTATTTCAGGCCCATTGTGTCATAGGCATTTGGTACTTGGTCATATTGTACACCATATGAAGGGTCTTAATTAACAAAATAATTTTGTGATACTCAATTGACCTTTGACCTCATTTGAATATTACAAGAGTCATAAATAGGTCGAAAATCACTAATTATTTACATCAATTACAGCCCGTGAGTACGTCCAACAAGATGACATTTCGCCTTGTAGCTCAGCTCCTATTGCACTTTGAGCTTTAGTTGATGGCTTGTCTGATACCTCTATTAACTGGCCTCATCCCTATTTAACAATGAAATAACTGAGGTGTATGTACATGCTCCTGAAGTGTCAAATCTGTAAATCTGACTGTACGGAATTGCCCCTTTTTTGGGAACTAAAACCACTAATTGACGCAGATAATATTGGAGAGGACCCGGGTTAATTACGGATACCTTGGAATCATTTTTTTTGGGGGTCAATTCTGATGTTTTAATTTTTTTCGGACAACATTTACCCAGAAATGATTATTTCTTAAATTTAAGCAACCTGTTATGGTGTTTCATATCCAAAATGGCCTTCAAAGAAGTAAGATCTAAGTATGCCATTGAGCCTTGCAAAATGACTGAAAATATGCAATTTCATAAAAGCCGGAGTGGCCCGGCACAAGTCGCATGCCACAAATTCTCATTTTTTGGCCATAACCAACTTTCTATACCACTGGCATATTGAAATTCCAAAAAAAGCTTTTTTCAGCCCACCCTATTGGTCATAATATTATTGTACACCATATGAGCGGTCTCAATTAGCACAATAATTTGGTGATACTCAATTGTCCTTTGACCGTGAGTGAATATTACAGGAGTCATAAATAGATCGAAACTCCCTAATTAGTTACCTACTTTTTTCAACTTGTAAGAAACAAAGTTTCACCAGGGATGGACGCAGGGGGGGACAACTCAAGGGGGGGATCCAGAAAATTCCATTGTTCGCGACATAACATTACTGCGCGTTGATAAAATTAACACGTAAAAATATTAAAATTTGTGTCTGGTAGGGGGGGGTTGGGGGTTGCATCCCCACCATCCTCCCCCTTCTATGTTGTTTTCATAGATTGAACCCCTAAATTCCATGTGCATTCTTTACATGACATTGTGATACAAATTTATGCTTATTTATTCAACATAGGTCCTACAAGGTCAGAGGTCACTTGACCCAACATAGCTCCCATATTTCTCAAAATTTCAGCAGAAGCACATTATTTTATGGCCGATAATGTCATATTCATTTCCTGTATGGACTTGTTGTACACCAAATGAAAGGAATCAATGAGTACTATAATTTGGTGATGCTCAATTGCATATTACAGGAGTGATACACAGGTAAAAAATCAATTCAATACTTGACCATTTTTTTCCCATTTGAAGGAAAAAAGTATACCTACTGAAGAATCTTCTAAGATCTTAAACATTTGTGTGCATACCAGGGTTGGGCACGAGTACATGCAAATGTACTCGAGTACGAGTACGAGTACTTGCCTGACTGAGCTGGTTCACCTGACCTAGTGTATGCACTGCATACACTAGGTCAGGTGAACCAGCTCAGTCAGTAAGAGCATTGGCTCCGCTGGATGTTATCTGCCTGCATTGTTTCGAACCTGGGCTGGGGAAGTTTGCAACATACAAGAGCCTATGTGCTATAAACAGCTCCTGACTAAGGTCCATCCCATAGGACCTACCAAAAATTGTACCTTACCTGGATATGTTCCCAACAGTCTTGTCAATGCACTGGTTATTGCTATCAAGAATCTCATGTACACTGTCAAAAATGACTGGAATTATTTTCTCAAAACTATCTTTGACTTCTAAATATCTTGCATTATACCATGCGACACCTCTGTCAGCCAATCATGAGCCAGTATTTCACTGCAATAAAACCCATATTCTTTGTTGTCCAGTTATCCTCCCATTGGAGAATAATAAGTGAAGCTGTGAAAAACCCACTGCAACAAATGACAAGTTTCAGTTTTGTCTTATGGTATAAGCCGGTTATTCACCGCGGGATCGGCAATATGTGTTTATCACAGCTCGGGCTGACGCCCTCGCTGGATAAATCACATATTGCCTCTCCCTAAGTGAATAACCTATACTTATTTCTTCTACATGCTCCAAAATAGTGATGTCAGTGTCAATAAAATCTTCATTCCTGGTATAAGCTGTCAGTTCAGAAAGACTACAGAAATGTGGATCTCCACCTTAGGCAATGTGAACTGTCACAGTAAACAAGAACAAGTAAGTTTTTACAGCAAATCCTTGACAGTGCACATGCTTATCTACCCTTCAATGGAATGTGCTTGGGCTGAGGGGTAAATGGAAAGTTGTACACCTTTGGTAATCTGCCTTTGGCTCTAATCAAACTACTGTAAGGCAGCTTATAATAATACAGTGGAACTTTATACTAAGAATATCAAAATGTTCTTAAAATTGTTCTTAAAATCAAATGGTACATGCTCTGTACAGTGCTTGGTCCTTCCAAATTAGATGGTTTGAGTTATTCTGAAAACGGGGGGCTGTCTTTTGAAATAAGCTGCTTATTTTTTATTCATGCATCCTGGCATTAACAACTAGGGGTACCAAAGAGAGTGGTCCTAAAATAGGTGTGAGCTGTAAAACACAGATGGAGTGTGGAATGTCAGACCATAAGGAAAAACATATGTTGTTGTTACTTTTTATCATGCAGTTTTTTTAAAAATCTAAACAAGAAATTGGTTTGTCACTTTTTATGAGCAAATCCTGTTAATGCATGACCTGTCAACACTGAGATAACAGGGTGCATGGTGCAGTGTGTTTTTTTGGAGGCCCCATTGTTTCAAACAAGTCAGGAAAAAGAATTATTGCACACAATAAAAAAGAGCAGTGCATTATTATTGTTTGCAAAAACAGTTTAAACAGTTTAAACAGAAAGTATTTACCCTCCTTTGATATACAACTGCTAGCACATTTTATAATGGTTTCAGGGTCAATCGCCCAAATTAAAGTGCAATAGCAAAATACCCGTGAAAGGGGGAAAGAATAAAACTATAGTAATATCATAAGGGTTGTGTTAGGGCTTGATGCAAGTTAGTAATTGTGTCTTTGAAATAATCAGCTTTCAGGGCTTGTAACTGTGCCATGCAAGGGTGCCATCTTGAGATAAGAGACAGAGGAAGGTTGCAACTTGCAACAATATTGAGCGCAAGTGATAGGCCTACTTGTATACAGTGATACAGTGACAATATTCAAAGTTTAAAGTTCAATACCCGTCTAAGGACATAGGTTCAAGTTTAGAGTTCAAAACCGGTCTAAGGACATTGTAGAGAGTGAGGAAAAGTTGCTTGCAAGCTTTCATGACTGGGTAATCAGTGGTTTGGCTAGAGTAGGGTAAGAGGTCCGTGAATTAATAGTATGATGATTCTTGGACTTTTGGTGATGTCTTCACTTTATGTGTATTGCACTCCCAGCCATGCCGTGATACTGGAGTTGTCTGTCGCCTGCTAAATCTAAATGGTTGACAGAAACGATTTATTGATGAAGAAAAAATTAAAATATTCTCATTTTTTAATATTCATCAACAAATTTGAGGTATTAGACAAGATTTTGATGATCACGGTGGTAGCCCAACTTCTGTGTTGACCAAATACCAAACAATTTTTTTTTTGACCAATGAACCAATAGTTTTGGAATTCTCCAATACAGTTGTTAATGCATCTGTTTATGTAATGCTAAAATATCATCTCAATAGATTTTCTATAACTTCAAATGAATTACTCACGACATTTGTGAAAATTTAGCTGTTTTTCAAAGTGTAAAATCTGGGCATATCTATATTCTTTCGATCTTTTTTTGTCCTATACGCTCAGATGGATCAACAAAAACATATTGGAAACAAATTTTGATCTTTATCCACCCTTTGGCAAGTTATTAACATGGTCCATTGGACCCCATGGGAGGCCCATCAGTCCCCATGGTTGGGGACTGATGGGCCACCATCTTTCTTGAATGAAAATGTGTTTTCTCATCTTTCTTCCTAGGTTGATCTATGTGAATTTTATATCATTTTAAAGAAATTTCACCAGCTAAAAGGGTGACAGTATGCATCCTTTGTCTGAAGCAGATTTGCCTCCATGGTCAATAATTTGTCAAGCGGCCTATCGGACCCCACTCTCCCCTACTTCGAAATAGAAAAGATGATGTTATTGTCTTCACTTGATGAAAAGTTCAACTTCTCTCAAAATTAAAAGGAAATCTCAAAAACAAATTCTGCCTGAAATTTTCAGGAAGTATGAGCTGTCTTTGTGTATGCTGTAATAAACTTTTGTAATTACAACCTCGGAAACCCAGATTTATATTTCTATTAAACAACATCCCAATACCATCAAAGATAAAATTAATGAATAAAAATACTACTATATTTAGTTCAAAATTAGTAGTACGTCAACTTTATACGTAAAAAATGTTCGAAAGAAACACAGTGCTAGGTAGATTACCAAATTGATTGATTCTTGCGATTTGCAGACTGGGGTAGAGTAGGTCGGGGCAAGAAGCCCTGGTTAGGTGAGAGGCCCCCCCAGGGTTATATCCAAACTTACATTTTTGGTGCATTTATCTATTGATAGGATTGAAGCTAGAGGCGTTTTAGGTGACGTCACAAATTTTCAGGGCAAACAGCACCAAACCATAGTAGAAATTAAAGAAACAAAAAAGTGTGCGTGGTTTTTGTAACTTTGACTAATTCTTTGAAAGGGGTTGTCAGAAATAACTTTGGACATTTTTTAAAGTATAATGGTGCATGAGGCCCCCTTCACTGGGGGTCGAAGCTGCTTCAAGAACCATTTAATAATGTGTACTTTACCTTAAATATTGATAGAATAGCTAATTAAAATAGAAAAAATTTGGGCCGAAATTGAAACAGGGCAAAAAATATTAAAAAATAAATATATGAACAAAAAAATTCTGAAATTCAGAAAAAGTTAATAGAATGCCTTAAAAATGAAAGAAGAACCCCAAGAAATAACTTTTAGGCTGAATGCGCTCGCAAAAAAAATTGCCATAGGATTATAATAGGGGGGCTTCTTGCCCGATGGGTGGGGTAAGAAGGCCATTTTAAATTTTTTATAAAAGCGGCCATAACTGCTTTATTAAAATTGGTAGACATTTGCTTCACTAGCTATTAGTAGAGCCAAGTGATCCCTTCCTGACAGCAAAAGCATTCAAACAATCGCCTATAAAAAGTAGGTCAAATTGCATCTCGAAGTTAAGGGGGGCCGCATGCCCCGACCTACTCTAGCCCAGCAATATTTCACCTGTTGTTCAAGAAAACTAGGCATAAAATGAATACATGTGACATGAAGGGCCTGAAAAATAAGCATTTTTGTTTAGATTTAGAGAAATACTAGGGTAATTTTTGGGTCATGCGACCTTTGAACTTGGTATGACATCTACTGAAATAATTAGTTAAATTCTAGATGACAACATCACATGAGTGTGCGCACAAATCTGAGGAGTTGGATCAATGAAAATAATGTAGCATTCTTGGCTTTTGAAACGTTTATCATCCTTGTAATATGCAAATAATGTCAAAGGTCAAATGAGTATCTCAAGTAATTATATAATTTATCTAAACTTTTCTTTTGGTGCACAGCAAGTTCGTCCAGAAAATGGATATGGCACAATGGCCCTGAAATATTGCATTCCTGTTCAGACTTAAAGAGAACCGGGAGTTATGGTAAAACAGGAAAGTTATTCTAAACAAAGTAGGTAGGGGAGACCGGGGTAAGTTGTGCAAATTTTTTCGTTAGACCAATTTTCCGAAAAACCAAAGCTTAATCATTTAATCTTAAATTTAGACATCAAAATGTTAAACATTGGCCAGTACTGACCAAAGTTTCAGGGCAGTCTGACCATCTAACAACCCAAATATCTAGATATACCTCCTAACTCCATCCTACCAGAGGGACATCATCTTATTACAAATACCAAATGACTGAGAAACAAGAATGTCAGTCCTCGGCACTTCAAGTTTTCAGCAACAAAATTGAATTTATGAGTGTAGCTTTTCATACCATTATATTTGGTAGTTTTTTTCTTGGTGCCTAATGATGTTGACCAAGTGGGTATACATGGGTGGCATTGCCTTCTTTGTCCAGTTCTTCATTTAGCCCCAACAGTGGGCGGCACAACTCACTTATTCTGATGTGATACTGTTGTTTTTATTTATTTATTCTAGTCATTCATTTTTTGTGTAATTTGCTTTTATCAGTTGGTGCTATGTCAAAATCAATTTCTGATGCATATTTGTATACATATACGAGGGGTTTTCCATAAGTTCTGTCCAACTTCCCATAACTTTTGCAATATTTAATACAGGAACATGATATTTGGATCAAATAATATTGAGGTAATTATAAAAATTAGATCTCAGAAACAAAAATATATGGTTAATTTGTTGCCATGGAAACCAAAAGTCATGAAATGCGGCCCAGGGCACTTTTAGAGACAAAAGATTCATTATATCTTGTCAAATATTCATTTTTTTACCAGGGATACAGGACAAGAAATGTATTAAAAATAATCCCTAACATTTCACAAATTCTTGAAATTATGAACTTGACACTGAGTTAATTTCCTCTAACTTTATATCCCTTAAAAAGTAGATTCCTCATAGTCCTCATATTGAGATCACTGTTGGTGTTTCGCTGACTTTTTGTGCTTTACGGTGGCTTTTCCATAAGTTCTGTCCAACCTGTCATAACTTTTGCTAGATTAACTGCAGAGAGATGATATTAGGGTCAGTTGATATTGAGGTAATTTGCAACTGATTCCCAAAATATCAGATCAAAGAAGTAAAAATAAATTGTTTATTTGTTGCTATGGAAACCATAAGTCATGAAATGCGACCGAGATCTTGTTAACAGACACAATCTGACACATGCTTGATATAAACTCAGCAACATTAAAAACGCACACTTTTCAAAAGGCTAAAAATAGTACTTCCTCTTAAGATATCAAGATAAAAATTTGCACACTTCTAGAAGTTGCCATCAGGTATATTCACGGAAATTTCAAATCTCTAAGTGCAGTACTTTGTGTCAAATTAAATCATCGTGGTCACTGTCGAAAAATGGAAGTCACAAACTGCACTTCAACACAAAACGCACAATTGGAAATATTGGTTTTGTGGCATACTGGATGGGATAAATCTTATTAAATTTTCACATAACAGGCACAAGCCTTCCACAAGAGGTCCCATGGAAGTTTTTGAAAAAAAAAGTCAATGATAAAGCAGATTTTGAATTAAAAACTCAAAATTTTTGAGCTTGCATCTTCAAATGAAGCATATAATAATGGGGGTTTTATGCATTCCCAGGGTAGAAACATATGCAGAGACAATCATTCCATATAAACTGTCTCAAAAATCTGAGTAAAACCATCATTTTTTAAGGTTTTGACAAAAGGCTCCAGTAGAGGGCGTGTCAGCATTGACACTTAATTTTTATTAAATTCATCCTCTTTAATAGTGGTTGGGTCAAATATCCCTTTTCCCTAACTCATCAAGCAAAGAAAATTATAAACTTTCCTGGCTTATCAAAAAAGTTTGTGGAAAGAACAGCTAAGTTGTTGAAATTAATGATCAGAGGAAATTGAAATTTTGTGACTTCCATTTTCGACAGTGACCACGACGATTTAATTTGACACAAAAGTACTGCACTTAGAGATTTGAAATTTTCCGTGAATATACCTGATGGCAACTGCTAGAAGTGTGCAAATTTTTATGTTGATATCTTAAGAGGAAGTACTATTTTTAGTCTTTTTAAAAGTGTGCGTTTTTAATGTTGCTGAGTTTATCTTGTCAAAATGTGTGATTATTACAAGAGATATAGAACAGAATATATTCAAAATATACATAGCCATTTCACAACTTCCTAAACTAAAGACTGTGACCCTGTAAATAGTTTTTCTCATACTTTCTAACAACATCTAAATAAGATACCTCAGTCCCCATGTTAAGGTATGTTTTGGCATTGTCCAGTCTTCTTTTCTTAGGTCATCCAACTTGTGTTTTCTTCATTCAGAAAAAGGTTTTTCAATCTCTATTTGGTTCTGTCACTCATACTGTCTTCCTTGTATGTATGATAGGAGGTTCTTACTCTCTCTGGTAGTTTTTATCCAATTAAATTGAAGAAATATTACAGGTATATAAATGGTGTCATCCAAATCCAAAAATTGCTCATCTCGTAAAAAAATTAGAAACTGCACAGGTGACGGTAAAGTAACTGAGATGTGACGATGATAACAGTTTCCATTGTTATTAATGATTTTAGAAATAACTGATTGTATTTCATGAAAGAAATAATGAATACACTTTAATTCAATAGGTCAAAACAGAGATAATGTAAGCAGGTGTTCAATTCTTTTTCAGTGAGCACTACAAAATCTGGGCCGCATTTCATGACTTCTGGTTTCCATGGCAACAGATTAAGCATTTATTTTTATGTATATGATCTGATCTTTTGGTTGCTATTTCAGAATTACGTCAGTATTATCTCCTCCAAAAATCATGCTTCTATATCAAATTTAGCAAAAGTTATGACTAGTTGGACCCAACTTAAAGAAAACTCCTCGTACATGTCATTAGCTGAATAAATATCTACTACTACTACTTACCCCGCGGCACAACTTACCCCGGTCTCCCCTATAGGAGTTACATCTGGATCATGTGACCTCTGACCTTTGTGTGACCAATATCAAATAAATTTGCATAAATATAAGTCACAGCATTCCATGTTGAATGTACATCAATTTAGGAGGTAAGATCTATGAAAATGATATGGTTGGGGAAACTGCCCTTCTTCAAATTGGAAATAAAGAATTTTTGGTGATTTTTTCCCCTATTTCTAACTCCTGTGATATGCAGATGAGGTCAAAGGTTAAGTGAGCGTCATTCAATTATAGTTAACACTTTTCATTAGGTGTACGACAAGTCCATACAGGAAATGCATTGATATGACACCATGGGCCTGAAATAATGCACTTCTGCTGAAATTTTGAGAAATATAGGAGCTATTTTTGTGTTATGTGACCTTTTAACCTTTGACCGCGTTGTGACCTATGTTGAATAAATTTGAGTTGCATGAGTTAGAAATCCATGAACGAGTCATTTTAGGTAATGCAAATGTATAATGAACCCCCCAAATACACCCATAAAACCCACATAGCCACCTTCAAATTTGACCTTGACCTCATTTTTCAAGGTCATATGGCCCGTCAAAGTTTCAATTCACTAAATTTTTAAAAATTCCAACAATTATGTTTTTTCTAGCATTTTTGGTTCATTTTATGGATTCAAATAGCCAGTAGCTAGATTGTTTGAACGCTGAAATCAGAATAGACCTATCTCTTCATGCTGATTTATAAAAAAATTCCAAATATTGCATACTGTGTGACATGAAAAATTTGCTTATTTTTGCCAATTTGAGCAATAGATATTGATCCTACACAGTTCAAATAATGAAATGACCCCCCCCCTCCTTTATCACATATTGTCAAGGTCAAACTCAAGGTCAAATATTTCACAGAATTGAATATGTGAATTTATAAAATGGTCTGTCATCTGAAACCTCTATTCAAGATAAACCTAGTTGTTGAACAAAAGAGAGGGAAAAAAAAACCCAAAAAACTCACTATAAGAAGTGAAGAAATGGTACATTTGTGAACTAACCAGAAATGGGACAGATCTGACAAATCTAACAGTCTCTGACCTCTGCAATCTACAACCTTTTTTCCCTAACTTTTCTGGTGTTTTGTAGCCTATGCTAGACATGGCAGACCCTTAACCACAAAGTATTAGTATGTCATGGATTAAGAAGGGCCAAGAGGTCCTGTTGTGGGATATTCAGAAACAGTTGCACTTGTCATTAACTTGGCCAGCAGCACCCTGATTAGCAGCACATGTTAAACTCCTTAGTAAATGGTATGTATTTAACTTTTCTATTTATCTGCAGTTGGATGCTTGATTGCAAGTGATTCACATTTCAATATTTGATCATTGGGGCTACTAATCATAGTTTAGTGTGTGTGACTGACCCTCACAGAATGCAAATAGTCATTGGAGGCTTACATCAGAAAGTATATTTAGCAGTGCCAACTGTGCCATCCCTTGTGGACAATATCCTTAGAGGAACGTTGATCTGAGGTAGTATAGCATTAAACCTCCAATCCACATCGGACCCAACGTTACAAAACTACGCATTTTGTCGACAAATGGCTACGAGATTACTACGTACGTATATATCGTAAATAATGCGTATTTCTTGACAACGTGGCCCCAATGTTGAAGGTACGGTCGTTATAAGCCTCTGGGGTGTCAGGCGTAGCAGGCCAGCCCAGCGCGCTGTGTCTTGCGCATGCGCAGAAGTGGGAGGAGGCGGCCATGACTGGGCCCAACGCTCGTGTGGATTAGATTTATTTCGGTCTAGAACACCAGTTTTACTACCGTACTAATTTATTTAACCATGGCCAATTGATTCTAGGATGTGTATGGGTCAAATGACTCCTTCGGATGGACTCTAGCTGCTGTGTAGAGTGGGTCGGGGCAAGAAGCCCGGGTTAGGTGAGAAGCCCCCCCCAGGGTTATATCTAAACTTACATTTTTGGTGCTTTTTCTTATTGATAGGATTGAAGCTAGAGGCTTTTTAGGTGATGTCACAAATTTTCAGGGCAAATAGCACCAAACCATAGATGTAATTAAAGAAACAAAAAAAGGTGCATGGTTTTTGTAACTTTGATTAATTCTTTGAAAGTGGTTATCAGAAATAACTTTGGAAATTTTTAAAAGTATAATGGATATCTGCATTGCTTCTCTTTATGACCATCACATAAATATGATTTGGACCATGTTTTTTGCGTTTTAGCTCAAAATATAGAGGTCAAATTAAAATGTGTGAGTTTGGGGCTAGAGGCCCCACATGGTATGGGGCATGGGGCCCCCTTCACTGAGGCCTCGAAGCTGCTTCCGGAACCTGTTAATAATGTTTACTTTACCTTAAATCTTGATAGAATAGCTAATTGAAATAGAAAACATTTTGGCCGAAATTGAAAACGGGCAAAAATATTAAGAAATAAATGCGTGAACAGAAAAATTCTGAA
This sequence comes from Platynereis dumerilii, assembly GCA_026936325.1. Taxonomy (NCBI): domain Eukaryota; kingdom Metazoa; phylum Annelida; class Polychaeta; order Phyllodocida; family Nereididae; genus Platynereis; species Platynereis dumerilii. The sequence goes on along the minus strand of JAPTHN010000047.1, from coordinate 88,066 downwards.
ATTCAGAAAAAGTGAATAGAATGCCTTAAAAATGAAGGAAGAACCCCAAGAAATACCTTTCAAGCTGAATGTGCTCGCAAAAAAAATTGCCATAGGATTATAATAGGGGGGCTTCTTGCCCGATGGGTGGGGTAAGAAGGCCATTTTAATTTTATAGTTATAAGTAGAGTCAAGTGATCCCTTCCTGACAGCATAAGCATTCAAATAATCGACCATAAAAGTAGGTCAAATCACATTCTGAAGTTAAGGGGGCTGTATGCCCAGGGCTACTCTATGCTTCGCAATCATCCTGTCAATCGGCGATCTGGAAGATGTGGATTCACTGTATTAAAAAAAATTTATTTGCAAAAATATGAGCTAAAATCAAGTGTTGCGTTTCTTTTGCTGGTGAGTGTATCTATCTATCTATCTATCTATCTATCTATCTACTTTCCTTCTGCATTTACCTGACTTTTTGTTGTTGTTTTATTTGTGAAGCTACCTGTTCCATACACTGGTAAAGGAATGGCATGATACTCTGATAAGGACACAATCAACCAATTATCTTCATCAGATTATGCATTATGGCTACTTGGGAGGCATTCTGCATATCTATGAAGTAAGGAGAAGTTTCTAGTAAACTATCTTAATCAGGAACAGATATGCTGGACCCTGGGCAGTCACCTCAGGTCATTAATCACCTGTCTTCACCCATCCAGCTGCCATCTCTTATCTGTCTGTGCCCTGTGCCAGTTCAGTTTTCTTTGGGATGTCCAAGCTGCTGGACTGACTTTTTGCTCTTAATTCGCCCCACCCTCTGTTTACATTATCTGATAACTGCCCCCTTGTTATGCAACTGCCCCCTCTTCTTTTGCCCCCTTTTCTTTTTTCAGATCAGATCTACTTATCAAACTTGCTTAATTGCTTTACAGCCTATTCATTTGATATGCAAAAAGACAACTTCTTGATGAAAGATGCATTTTGTGATAGTCCATGAAGTGGCAGCATCATACATTTAACATGGAAACATAGGGGCTCCTTGATTAGTCATGATTAGAGAAGGCTATTTGATTTGTCATAACTGAAATGTGTATGCATCTTTGAATCAAAGATATCATGTCTTCACTCATCTATTTATCCCCATCATTCTACCTAAATTTATATAACTAATTACTATCTGCATGCATCTATCTATCTATCTATCTATCTATCTATCTATCTATCTATCTATCTATCTATCTATCTATCTATCTATCTATCTATCTATCTATCTATCTATATTTCTATCTTTCTATCTTTCTATCTATCTATCAGCCCATTCTCCAATAATCCATCCATCCATACTGCATGTCAGCATTTTCAGGCGGGGTATGGGGAGGGGTTAACTTCATCCATAAAGGTTATATTTAAAGTTGAAGTGCTATAAATATAATGTGTTTTATTGAATTGGCTATATCTTTGTCATTGCTTATAAAAACCAGGGAGATGTTAGGAAGGAGAGATCGCTTTGGTACTTCAAAGGTACAATGTGTGTAGCTCTGGTACCCTAATTACCCCGAAATTTCTTAATCTTAATCACCCCATTCTTGAACTTTTCTTAAAAATTTGTGATAATTTCTTTGCATTTGACATGTTGAAACCATTGCATGGCTCAATACAGGTTAGTTTTGTCGTTTATCAAGATATACAATTGAAGAGCACTTCGCAGATATCAAATATTTCATTCTGCATGGCTTATTTGTGAAAAAGCAAAATATTTTAAAATGTGAATAGCCATAGTGGCCGCTCCTGGCCGCTCATGAGTTTGATATCATTGGAAAGAGAAAATTCAGGGCTTTAAGATGGTTATTGTGCCATTTTTAGGAAACAAACGGTTTTTGCTGTACATTGAATTAAAGATAAAAGAAAAAAGGTCAATAACTCATCATTCGGGAGTCAGAAAGCATTGGCAAACATTGCATTACATTTGGAGTATAATACCAAACTCTCATCTGAAATATGATTATTTTGAAACAGCACACTGAAGCAATATTATGATTTAAACTTTAAATTCACCTGAAAGATTTTAAAGAGATATAGGGGTTTTTTGGGCTCCAGCGCTACACACATTGTACATCAAAGGGGGGTAATTAAGTGGGGGGTAATTAAGGATTTTGTGTCAAGTTTGCCTGGAATTCTTTGATTCAATTAATGTATATTACAACTTATTGCCCTTCTCAAATTACAGTTATTCCTCCTTCACAACATCTCCCTGATAAAAACAACATATGTAATTTTTTTAAATTAGTGCAGTTTTTTCAAAACGTTTTAATATAAAATTTAATTCACTGAAACAGTGTTTCAATTTCCCCTATACTAATTACCTAACCTTATAAGTGATATCCATTGAATGTATAATTGCTCAGGTCATTATCAGATTTTTATAAGGGTGAAATCTTATCTCATTATCATTTCTTGCACCCTTTCCACTGTAATACATTTATAATAGCATTTATTAGATAGTAATAGCTGACCTATTTACATAGACTATTTGTATTAAAGTTATATTCAAAAAATAGTGTATTCTTATAACTATTGCAGAATTGTTATGAAAAGAGTGGATTATTATCAAACTTTTTCGAAATTAGCCATAATTCAACAAATTTGGTTTTAATTTTTTAGGTGTTCAGACTAACCATGCCACAATAATATTAACTTTACCATTTGTAATGGTAAAATGCTTAATGATAAACTCAGTTATTTGTGCATAATATATATGACTTCATTAAGATAAGATAAGATAGATAAGATAAGATAAAATTTTATTTAACGTCGGTGGTGACAATAAAACAATAAACACAAGCAATAAGCTTTTTACCGACAAGTTTTATTTTCATGATGACAATAATGGGATATTTAGATCTATTCCCATTTTGGACTTCAGTGGCATGGGGGTATAGGCCTATATTTCCTCACTTAACTTTGCTTAAAGCTATTTGGCTAGCCTATTCAAAAGATTCGTTTAATGACAACTTTTCATGTTTGACACATTATAATGTTATTCTGTAATAGAAAGGCAGTATTTCTTCACAAACAAAAATATTTAACAAGATTCAATTGTTTTTAATGTAGTCAAATCCCTTATTCTTTTTAGAAAGCTAACAATCTGGGGCTTTTTTTCCTGGAGTAATATGTTCGAATATATAGCCCCCACCTCCACAAGAATAAGGCCTAAACTGTGCAAAATAATAATGAGCTCCCTCAAATAAAGGCTCAAATTGAGCTCTTCATTATACAGAGCAAAATCGGCAGCATTGTCAGAATTTCCTGTAAGATTTTTGGGTCCTTGGAATTCATTCCAAGACCATTGTCGTCAGCTTCATTTCCTGTAAACAGGCAAAGTTGGTGTATTCACTAAAACATTTCACAGACAAAATGACAACCCCAACAGATATGCCCTTGTGATTGTAAGTTCCTGCCTGGACTCTGTTTATCCCATTCTGGAATGTGGTCATGTGACCAGGGGTTGACAGTGTATTACAGGGAGCAGGGCTGGGCATCAGCACACTAGTTGCAACAGCTTGGAGCTAGGATATCTGTAGTTGTGCCAGTGCAGGGGCAGGGGAATAAATCTATTTAAACTTATACCATTATCCTTATTACTTACTTACTTACTTACTGGGGCCAACCTTACATGATCAAGATGGTGCTTATGCACCCCTGGCTACAATATTGTGCTTATCAGTGCTCAAATTTTCTTCTATTAAACATATTTCTTCTGAGCTGTCAGCACTTCACACAAATACTGGTTTCGGTCTACACACCAAGAGTTGGACTGTGCTGCCCTCTTGTGCATAGTCACAATATACTGCTTTCTTATACCTAACTTGATAGATTGTTGGTAGAATATTGAAGAGGCCCAACTTGTTGAAATAGACCAAGGACCCGATGCATGCATTGCATGCTATTTTTTCTTTCTGTCATTATAAAAGCAATTGAGCCCCCCCCCCCACCAACCTCGAATATAGGCCCCTTATTTTAAACAGAGGCCCTCTGATCCCCCGCTGCTTGAAGGTCTTTAAAAAATGTAAGGGGGGCATCTTCTCTGGTAAATTCAGTAGATTTTTTATGTAGGAAGGGAGGATGAGTAAAAGGAGAGAGGGAGAAGGGTGGAAGGGAGGAGGGGAGTAGGGTAGGAAGGACGCGAGGAGGGAGAAGGGAGGACCAAGAGGGGGGGGGGAGAAGAGAGGAGGAATGATTCAGTCACAAACATTTTATAACTGGTAGAAATTACATCCCAGAATAAAATAAAATGCCCCAGGGCATATCTACAAATGTATCAGCCCTAGCATTTCATCATAAATACAATAATGATATCTGATTGCAGGATTTTTATGGGGAAAAGTAGGGTAAAAGAAGCCAATTCAGTAGAAAGCAGGTCCACTTTTGGCAATTTTCCTGTGCCATAGGCATATCTACATGTATATAAGAAAATGAATGACATTCTTTATCTTGTACATGTACCTTCAGAATTAAATACATCCTTCATATTCGGGTGACAAAAGTCCATAAAGTACGTATTTCATTATATGTGGAGAATGTGTTGCTATCTATCTATCTATCTATCTATCTATCTATCTATCTATCTATCTATCTATCTATCTATCTATCTATCTATCTATCTATCTATCTATCTATCTATCTATCAATCTTTAAAATGGAATCCAACATATCTCTATATATCTTGACAGCAAATTTTGAGTATGCCATATGCAATCAATTACTTCATCAATTACCAACCTTATCACCTTGTTATTATGTCATCAGATAAAGACAAATTGTTGTTTCATGCATTTACAAGTGACTTACATGTAAATCACAGACTTCTAAAAGCAAGGGCCAGTCAATTCAAGGGGGTGACCATTCAATAACTTGGGTTTTCTTTGAAATAAATAATTTCTCTCACAGTTTTGGTGAAATACAATTAAATGTTGGGCAGTCTTGAAATAAATCATTTCTGCTTGGGGGGGGGGGGTTTCTTAAAAGGTGTTGCTTAATTTTGGAATACATATTTTGGGACTTTGTTTACTTAAAATAAATAAATAATTACTCCTGCCACTAAGGTGAAATAAATAATTTCCCCACCAGGAAAACTCCAAGCCCCCCCCAATATTAAATGGTTGCCTCCAAGTACATCTGCTGCAATTTCATAAATGACCCACTTCACTTATTGCTAAACACTGGCCCATCATACCTTTAATTAATTTAGTGATGTTATAGCCAATAGCTTGAGACAACTTAAGCATAGTGCTCAATGGCAAATCACTAAAGAGTGTACTTACTTTCAAGAGCAACTGTATGACAGCTGGATGTATGTATGTATGTATGTATGTATGTATGTATGTATGTATGTATGTATGTATGTATGTATGTATGTATGTATGTATGTATCTATCTATCTATCTATCTATCTATCTATCTATCTATCTATCTATCTATCTACCTTCTTGTTAGTTATTAATCATGGAAAAATTCTGTGAACAATAATTGTGTCTTTAATCCAGCCAAGCCTATATCAATGCACAAATTGTACCATGCCATGATATTGTTCTGAATCCATTCAGGGTAAAGATCAGTGGCGTAGCTATGGGGGGGCCTGGGGGGCCAAGGCCCCCCCAAATGGATGAGTGGCCCCCCCACTGGCCCCCCCATTTCAGATTTGAGAAATTTGAAAAATTATTTGAGCAGAGCATGTCCGTCCTTGCGACCTGAGTCGGCGCTAACCTGTACCTGATTCTCACCAGAATGACAGTTGCACTTTAAAAAGTTCTGAGGTATTTGACAACTTGTCAATTTTTTTGAAAATATCTGGCATTAAGAATATTTGAACCCAAATTTTTAAAGGCGGCTTGCACCTTTTGCCCTAATTTTCAAGATCCAGATTTTTAGAATACTATTTCAAAAGAAGTCTTGCGGAAACCATTGGTTTTTGATTATGTTTATTTACCTGCATTGTTTGCCTTTTTTTACCCCCCCCCCCCACTTCTGGTATGCCTATGTGTCTAGAGCAGTTCCAACGTTCCATGTAACATTAAAAATCTTGTGATTTTAGAAAATCTTTCCCTTGCCGTTGTTGAGCTGAAGAAATGTTGCGCCTTTGAAATATCTCTGGACAAGACTGATTAACCACAGGGATTTGTTCAAATTGCTCAATATTTCATGTGTTGCATGGAATTTCCCTGTATTTTTGGAATTTGTATCATTTTTGCTATTAGCTTTTATAGCCTTCCACTTTGATAAAGAAAAAGAGTGGATTGTTGCACTGTGAAAATGGCACTTGGTGTGTCATCATGATGACTTGTCATGATCATGCCCTATACTTTCAATGTTAATTTGATTTAAGGAGACTGCTTGTTGGTGACAGCCAAACGAAAGGATTATGTATCTGATTTTCACTCTGAAATCAGTTTTGACTAGTCAAATGGCCTTCTATTGATCATGACTAATCAAACAGCCTATACATGTTTCCAATGTTGAAGTAGAGAAGATGAAACTTCATCAGCTATCATTAGTCAAGAAAATGAATTTTTCACAGTGAACTGATCCTCATTGTGTCTATATCAAAGTGAAAGGCTGTAAGCCCATATGATATTACCAGATAAAGAATTACTAATTTCATGAGACAATTTAAGTCTGTGTTAAACTTGTATCTTGGCAAATATTGTCAAATCACATTATTGCATGCAACTTGAGGTTTTCTTCTTTATGTACACATGGTTGGACGGGTTAAGTGCAAAATATAGGCCTTTGACTTCAAGTCATGATGCAAAGGTCCCCTTTGGCAGAGATGTTCCTTGGGTCAAAACAAAAGATTTTATCCTGAGACACACGCTATATCTCAGATTCAAGAAGGCTGCCAGCAGCCATTTTGAATTTTGTGGCAAATCTCACAAGTTTACTAATTTTGATCACAAATTAAAGTGTGACACATCAATTTCAGCCAAAATAAGGGTACCATGGCCTTTGAAATAGTCATAACTATGATATAATGAATTTCAAGATGGCCCCCGGCTGCCATTTTGAATTTGTGTGACCAAGATCCGCAATAGATGGGTAAAGTTAAGGAAGACTTCAGGTTATCATGCATATGTCCTCTCTGCAATGAAATTCATTGGATAAATACTCATTTTAAAGGTTTAACACATGTTTGATCACTTTTTCCCAAGATGGCTGCAAGATGGCTGCCAGCAGCCATCGGAGATTTCGAAATTTGTGTATTATAAAAGTTATTTATTGCTACAACGAAATGCATCACTATCGAGTATCGATTCTCTGTAATGTGATTGTCCTCACTGAATTGATTTATAGTCCATTACAATATATATATATGTACAAATGATACTAAATGATGCATTGAACTCACTTCAAGATGGCGGCTGATGGCCATCTTGATATTTTCCTGTAAATTTATAAATCATGAACTATTTGTCCCAGAATTAAGTGTAGTACCTCATTTTGATGTATTTTTTAATGAAAAGTACACTTTTTAACTTAAACAAGTAAAATTACCTTTTTGCAAATAGGCAGCCAATGACTATGGGCTATTTAAGGAATATTTGTTTGGGTTTTGTAATCAATAGTTTCAGTAGATTTCATGTAAATACTTTCTCAGCCAGGCTTTTCTTTGGGAGGAGGGATGTGCAGTTGCTACTGAGGATAATTGAGGTCCGTAGAGCTTAAGACTCATGGCAGGGAGTGTGGGGACTCTTTAAGCCCCCAGGAGGCAACTAAATTCAAATATCTCAGATGTGGTCTGAACATTCCAGGGTGTAAATTTGATGAAAGCAGTCCCAAAGAACTTCAACTCACTACCATTTTAACTATCAAAGTCACAATGTTAATGCCCCAAATGCTGAAATCTCCTAGTTTCACAACAGATATGAATTTAATACATATATAAATAATGAAGTACTCATTATTTGCCGGTAGATTGGACTTGTACTCCTATGGAGGGGATAGTAGCGATTCTTTGAGGAAGCAGGGATGTACAGAATAGGGAACATTAAATACTCAATACTGAGTCAATAGAGTAAGATTCATGGAGACAGTTAGGATACTTTACACAGGGATGATACAAGAATAATAGGGAGAAACCAATGAGGCATGATAGGGGGAGGCATCAGCCTGGCAGGAGGCAGTGAGGGAGGACAGAACAACTATTAACAATATCAAAGAGGAGGAAAGAGCTTGAGGAAAGCAGAATGGTAGAAAACAGGGTGCAAGGAGGCGGAGAGGGAGAATGCAAATTCTAGGGGGTTGCAGGGATGGAGGAGTGAAGATCTATTGGGGAGGAGGCAAAAAAAAATGAAAGGGAAAAGAGGAGGCCGAGATGGAGAAGGCAAATGCTAGGGAGGAGCATAGTTGGAGGAGAGAAGAACCTTTGCAGAGGAGGCAAACAAATTGAGAGGAAGAGAGCAGGCAGAGATGGAGAAGGCAAATGCTGGGGAGGAGCAGAGATGAGGGAGAGAGGAACTATTGGAGAGGATGCAAACCTGGAGGGGCAAAGGGGAGGAAGAGATGGAGTTTGGAGAAGGCAAGTGGGAGCAGAGCTGGGCAGAGAACAATTACAGTGTATTGGGGAGGATGCAAGGAATAGAGGGGCCAAGGGGAGGCAGAGATGGAGAAGGCAAATGCTAGGGAGGAGCAGAGAAGAACTGTTGGGAAGGAGGCGAGAAAATGAGGGGTATAGAGGAGACAGAGATGGAGGAGAGAAAGACAATTGGGTAGGAGGCAAACAAATGGAGGGGCTAAGAGGAGGCAGAGATGGAAAAGGCAGTTGCTAGGGAGGAGCAGAGCTGGAGGAGAGAAGAACTAAAGTGTATTGGGGGAGGAGCGGAGAGGGAGGAGAGAAGAACTGTTGGGAAATTGAGGGGTATAGAGGAGGAGAGAAAGACAATTGGGTCAGAGGCAAACAAATGGAGGGGCTATGAGGAGGCAGAGATGGAGAAGGCAAATGTATGGGAGGAGCAGAGATGGAAGACAGAACTATCCGGAGGAAGCAGGAAGTGGAGCCCTGGGCAAAGAGGAAGCAAGAGCTGGGGAGGAGAGAAGAGCCATTGAAGGCAACAGCAAGACAGATACAATGTACAGAAAGGCAGAATGCAGTCTTGAGTGAGAGAGGTGACTAGATCATGAGAAGATGGAGAAGGTATATGCTGGGCAGAGAGGGAGGGGAGATGGAGGGCAGAGCTTGGGAAGAGGCAGAAAGGAAAATGAGAGAGGGAAGATACATATTCTATGAAGAGGTAGAGTAGAAGATTTTACTAGGGAGGCCCACGAGCTAGACAGGGTGAATATAGAGAGGAAGGAGGCATTGATGGAGAATGTAAGAGATTAGTGGCAAGGAAGGGGAGGCATAGGCAGAGAACCATATTCATTCATGTCTGGCTGTATGTATGTGATGTACTATTAGGAGTTCAATGGGTCAAATTTACCTCTTCAGTTTTGTTGGCAAATAAAACCTAGCACATCAAAAGCCGCTATTTTACTTCATCTACTACACATGCCTTATTATATTCAGTGCATACTTCATATCCAATGTTTTCTTAATATGGGAGAAACGTCAGATAAGCAGCCAGCCTTTAACATTATAATTATAATCTGAAAAAAATTGCTTTTGCCAAAAAAAAATTTCTGAGCAAAATCCAGTGAACATATAATTATATTTAAAAAAACCCCAACTGAGTATTTAAAACAATTTAACAGGTAGCTCCTACCTTTCTACCTTTTGTTATCCATCTTTAAAAGAGTTATTTTGCAATTCTGCGTTAACAGAGGTATCTCTTATTAAAATTTATATCAAAAAGAGGTATTACACTTAATTCTAGGACAAATAGTTCATTGTTTACAAATTTACTTGAATATATCAAGATGGCTGATGGTGGCCATCTTGAAATGAATCAAGTGCATCTTGTAGCATAATTTATTATATTTGTAGTAAATGAATTTGGTAGGGGTAAACACATTACAGTAAGTTGATAGTCTGACTTGATGCATTCATTATATTGCAATAAGTAACTTGAATAACGCAAAGTAACTATTAAAGCAAAGATGGCTGCTAGCAGCCATCTTGGAAATAATGATTATATTCTGTGTCTTGGAGAGATATATAAAATAAGTATTTACCCAACAAACTTTCACACCAAAGGGGACATTTGTATGATAACCTGAAGTCATCCTACACTTTACTCGCCCACTGCTGATCTTGGTCACACAAATTCAAATGGCAGCCGGTGGCCATCTTGAAATTCATTATATCATAGTTATGACTATTTTAAAGGCCATGATACCCTTATTCTGGCTGAAATTGATGTGTCACACTTTAATTTGTGATCAAAATTAGTAAACTTGTGAGATTTGCGGCAAAATTCAAAATGGCCGCCGGTAGCCATCTTGAATTTGAGATACAGCATGTGTCTCAGGATAAAATCTTTTGTTTTGACCCAAGGAACATCTCTGCCAAAGGGGACCTTTGCATCATGACTTGAAGTCACCATGCACTTAACCCGTCCCCAAGAAGATCATGAGGGTCATCATCAGCATTATAAATCAGTAAATACTATTTTTCCAATGAACTGTCCTGTCATTCCGTGTGCTTAACAAATTGAACTGCTGAAATCAACATTCTACACTTTGTCCAACTGATTTTATGGAAAGTCATTGCTCTCTAAAAAGTAATTATGAAAGAATATTTAGTGGTTTTTTGTACCATATTTAAATTATCTCAATTAGACAGTAAATGCAGTAAGTGTTCTCTATAAGAAATGAGCGTCAATGTTCCTATGACGTTTGTAAAGAGGGCTTTTGTCGCGGCATACATTTTAGCCATTGTATTGCCCCAAACATGCCGCAAAAAGTTGGCCCCCCTGACTGAGACCCTGGCCCCCCCTTGGCCCCCCCACTCTTGGATTTCTAGCTACGCCACTGGTAAAGATAAGGAATAAGATAAAGGGGCCACCATTTAGTCATAAGGGGGGGGGGGGGTTATGTACTGCTGGACTCCATTGGTGTATATTGCAAGGAAATAACTTGATAATTAGATAGATAGATAGATAGATAGATAGATAGATAGATAGACAGATAGACAGATAGATAGATAGATAGATAGATAGATAGATAGATAGATATATCTAATTATCTGGATAGATGGATAGACAAGTTGTTTAGTTGACTGGTTGATTGGATAAGAGATCAATAAATTAATTGACCAGTTGAATAGATAGATAGATAGATATGATATTAGGCAAGGATACATATATCTAGACACAATATGTATAACATTATTAAAGATAAAACTTTTTAAAATCAGAATTGTAAGAAAAAGGCCTTGAGTGTTTACATGTGGCAGCAGGAATTTAATCTGACACTCTAAATTATCAAATTAACTTGGCTTCATCAGTGTGATAATCTACCAAAGTTATCAAAAGTTTCCCTATCTTTGAAATTGATAGGAATTTTCTTAATGAAATGAAGAGACACTATCTTCTTTGTAGATAAGTTGAGATATGCACCCTAGGTGTCCTGTGCAGCAGTGTGGGTCTCTTTGACCACCCTTTCCAGCTGCTAACCCCTTCTTTCAGCTAAAAAGGGTGACAAGGGGCTACAAGGGGCAACAAGCCATAACGATCAGCAAAGCCTCATAAATTAATTAGTGAGGAATGTGCATCATTAAGGCCCCATCACACCCCATAAGGCCCAGTGACATGGGGCAACATTGGCAATTTCATGGGGAACTTTTGATTAAGTGTACTGTACCACCCATGTGCAAAAGTACAAAACCCAGTTGATCCCCAACAAAGTACATAATGTTGCTTATCACAAGCATCATCAAATGCAGGCCAAAAATAATGATCATTGGAATACATCAGTTCTAACTTGGCCCCCATGTTGATTTTTTGACCGATTATGAAGCTCCATTTGCATCTGCTCCAACACCTGAAATGATGTACGCTCATCAAATGGCCACCAAAATGGGACAGGAGGTAGGAAAGATCATTCTGAAGGATATTTAGGAGCTTTTGATGATATTTTCCTGCATTATCTGCTATCCCTGATGATTTTTACTCATAAAATTTAGATATTTTCTTCAAAGATCAGGAATTCATGCAAAGTGATATTTTTACATTCAGTTACACCATGACTACATTCTCCTAAATTTTTCATCCTTTTTGCAGGTTCACTATTCATTAAAACTAATTTTCAGCATTAAGTTGTGCATGCGACAAGACTTTTGTCCAAGCACTTTTGTGACAGACTCTTATTATCAATTTCTAGAATATTCAGAGTAATTTGAAACTTTATTTTTGCAATATAAGCAAGTTGCAGAAGCTTTTGGCTTTCATTTAAGCCATTTCTTGCCAAGATCAGTCAATCACAAGCCAAGTTATCAACAGTTTTGACAATAACATTTGGATGCGACAAGACTTTTGTCCAGGACTGTATAAGGGATTAACACTGCAACTCTGAAGAGTTGGAAAAAATCCCAATCCAAATTGGCCTTCTGGATAGGTGGTATTCCGATGCAGGTAGGCTCAGTTCAACTCCGATCTCAACTGATTCTCTCTTGCTCGTTTGTGATTGAGCAGTACTTCAGATTTAGTTTTTGGCCTATCTAATATTTCATGTTTTAAGAGATATTTATTTGGTAGTTTTTGTACTGGTGTAGCTACTTTTTCTTTATGGCTTCATCCAATTATCACCAGCAAGCATCCTGTTGGAGGTTTTATAATATCAAAGTTACCAGATACATTGGAATAGGTATGGAATAGATGGCGATACAAAGCTCTCTGAGACTTAGGATCCCAGGTTCTGCAACTTTGTGCAAACCTTCAACAAACCTCTGGCAGACACGTAAGATCAGACATTTGTCCTGAACATTACTTTCAAACGTTGTCCATACATATACTAGGTGTCGAGATTGACAACACGCTCAGTTTTAGGCCTCATGTGAACTGTCTTGTGAAACGCTGTGGAAAGCAAGTCAATGCTCTTAGTCGGCTGTCACATGTTCTAAACACAAGCTGCAAATTAAAGATTGTAGAAGCTTTTGTACTGGCAAACTTTAATTATTGTTGTTTGGCTTATCATGGCTGTGGGAAGACAGAAGCTAGAAGTCTGGAAAAAATGTTAAAAAGAGCTTTGAAGTTTGTATATCTTGATTTCAATTCTTGTTATTTTGATTTACTTGTGAAAGCTAAAATGTCTCCTTTATATGTTCAAAGGAAATATGAATTACTTTTGTCTGTTCACAAAATTTTGAACGGTGAGATGCCACCTGTATCACCAGATTTTTATGTAAAAAGTGACAGTGTATATTGTTTCAGAAACAGTGTAAGACTTCGACAAAATACTTACAATACAGTAATGTATGGTTACAATTCTCTTCGCTACCAAGGTGCTCTTTTGTGGAATCGCTTACCTGATGTTTTTAAGTTAGATGATTTTAAAGTTTTTAAACACAAATTGAAAGATTTTGATTTTAAATGTCAATGTGGTGACTGCTTTTTATGCAGTCTGAAATCGATGTAATTTTTAACTCCTATTCTCATCTGTACATATTTTCATTCATCTGTGTTTTATGATCGTTGTCGGAAACAAGCACTTGTGCTTCTGTTACTTGTTAACCTATATTACCGACTTTTAAATAAAATTTTACTTACTTACTTACTTACTTATATCAAAAACACGTTGGAGAAACCTTGGAACTTACGTATTTCCAAATGTGCGACCATACCTTTGATCAACCTATGAATCAAAGGAATGGTCATACGTAATAGTCTAAGGTTGTAAAAACCTCTCAAATGAATGTTCGACAAACTTATAAATCAAAGGTATGGTCATACGTAATAGTCAAACGTTCTTCAAACCTCTCAACCAAAGGTATGACTTACGTAATAGTCTAAGGTTGTAAAAACCTCTCAAATGAATGTTTGACACACCTATGAATCAAAGGTATGGTCATACGTAATAGTAAAACGTTCTTCAAGCTTCTCAACCGAAGGTATGACTTACGTATGACTGACACGTTTAGCCAAATGTTACAACCAAACGTTCTTCCTACCTCTCAACCAAAGGTATGACTAACATGTGACTCGGACGTTAGGCCAAACTATAAAACAAACTATCTGCCAACCTCTTACTAAGGTTGCGACCTACGTTTGGTTTTCCATCTGAGTGCAACGTTTGGAAATTACTTTGCCCTATCTTTGTAATACGTTGTTTGGCCCAACGTCTGATTCTAACTAAAAAATTACGTAGCGAGAGGTTTGATTTACGTTACTGCTCGGGGTCATCTTATTCCATTAATCCCAACCAAACTTCGCATGCAATCTTAGAATAGTTTTAGCTAGCTTCTATCAACTTTTAGGGGCCTCTAATGCCAAAAAAATATTTAATTACAAAATCGCCCATTTGACCTTCTTCTTCCTGCTGTTGAATCCGCTGCTTTGTTGAAACCTCCCCGAACATGTTCAACTGAGCTACAATTTTACCTAACTTTATGACTCATGTGTGTTTAAAAGACCTGATTAAAATTATTTATTGGCCTAGCCCTTTCAAATTCCTCAAATTCCTAATTGAAATTATTGGGCCTTTCAAACTCTTTTTGATGTCTTGATTGAAATAAATAGTCTTTTAAATATATCAAATTAAGTATTGTTAATTTCAAATCACAAGACAACTCCACCTGGTCCAATGGTGTACATACACATCATGTATACTGGGCTTTGGATAGATCTAAAGGTAGATCCATAGATAGATCCATAGATAAATCCATAGATATAAGTATCTAGCTGTCGGGGCATCTAGTTGTCTAGCTAGCTAAAGATATCCACAGATCAACTATTAGATAGATCTATGGATAGATCTTTAGCTAGCTAGACAGCTAGACACCCAGACAGTCCACAAAACCAAAAAGAGGCCATACAGAATTAATCAGAGCAGAACTGACATCATGGTGTGTCTGATAGTGCTTCTCGATGTTTGTTAGCGCAACTGCTAGAGCACAACCTCACCAAATTTGCAATCAAGAATTCGTTTGAGGCCAGTTCCCCTGGTAGTACACTTGGATGGAAAGCTGCTGGCTGGCCTTATTGGTTCCCAGACAGTTGATGGTCTTCCAGTTTTAGACTCAGGGTAAAGCCTTTATCAAATGCTCACAGTTCCAACGCTTGCAACAGGAACAGGTGTTGCTCAAGCTAATGCTGTGTCTGACACACCGTAGCACCGGAGAATAGAAAAACTAGTTTGTGGTATGTGTTCTGAACAACAAGCTCAAATACAATTTGTCTGACAGGAGTCTGCCTTCCTTTACAGCAGATACTTGATCGTGAACTTCTGTAAGCTGGTTCTGCCTTGCAAAATGCATGGAACCATCACCAGGCCCTCAGATTCTACTCTTCAAGAGATTAACTCCCAATGGAACAACTTTGACCCAAATGAATATCATCAAGGAAAAAGTCACTCATTCCCAAAGCTTTCCCACTGAAGGTTTCAGGCAGGATTTAATCAGGTTTGTGAATGAATAGCTTGCCAAAAAAACTCACCATTGGATAACTATCGTCAGCTCCTGGACCTAGATGTATGCAGGAGTTCTTTGTCACTATCATCAGGATTGGTAAAAGTTCAATGCTCTCGAGGTGATGCATCAGACTCATTGGATGAGTTTAGTCATTTATTGATTCAATGTGTGGATAATATTACGGAGACAATTCCATCTCTCCGTATGTGAGAGAAAGAGTCTGCGAGATCTTTGTCTCTTCAAAGATATATGTCAAGACCCGCTTCATGTATCCTCTTGCTGTGTGTGCACCACAAATCTTTGTCTTCTCCAAGATGTTCAGAACTAACCAAATAAGCAATTTGTAAGTGACAAAGCCAGAAGATGGGAAATCACCTCTGGTATCTGCCTGAAATTCTGTGTCCTGGTGCTCTTCGTTAAAGATGAATCACGGGATACCAAGTTCAAAATATAATGGTTGAAGATATGAAAGAAACTTCAAATGAGAGAGAGCCTCGAAAAAAGCTCTTATTAACATCAACACAGTGAATGTGCATTGTGCAGGTGATAGTAATAAGTGCCACTATATCTGTCTTTGTCACAAAAGTCACTCTGAATGTTAGATTCTCATTGATGTCCTTGATGTAATGTAGATGATCATTGTTAGCCTTTTAAAAAATGTGTTTTTTTTTCTCTTAAATAGAACAGTTACATATCTAAAGACTAATTCCAAAAAAATGCATGTGACTGGTGCTGCAGAGATGTAACTTTTTTAATGGCAGTATTTTTGGTCTTTGGCGATGATTTGGTGACTGAAAGCTAAAAATGAGACAAACTTCAAGGCCTTTGAGCTACCTCTAAATATGCATTGATTTTTGTGAAACTTTGCAAATCTCGTTTTTTCACCAAAAGGAAGATATCTGGGGTGTCAGAGCAATAAATTTTCAAGTTTTATTGCGCTGCCTGCCCACTGGGTGGCATTGCAGTGCCTTCGTTTCGTAAGGAAGATTTTTTGCACACACTGAAATGTTAACATTTAGGTCTAATTTTATGTAACAGCTATTGGGCACCTGCCACTACTTTCACAGCCCTTCTTAACTGTATGTTACGTTACTGTCACCAAGTTTGTCCCCGGATCTTTAAACTAACATTTAGTGGCTTTATTGTGACATTTTGAAAGTATTTCTTCCACAGTTCTACACACTCTGCTCTACCAGCATGGCTATGACTGCAATTAGCCTGGTCTTCTGGCCTGCATGCATTCACATAGCAGGGCACTAGACTATGGCTAATCATATCAAAAATCTAATGGACAATATTTCATGTGACATGTTATTTACTATTAGCTGACAATGATAAGAAAGCCTAAAGGAAAACATACCTTAATTCCTGTTCACATATCAAGTATTCCCTTAGAAGTGAAAAAAGCAGGTCAGCATATACTTTATACTTCAAGAATGTCCATTTATCACATGGAACTAGGTCACATCAACATCTGTTAGAAACATGACACACCTTGCAGCAGTCCTGTTTGATGTTAACTGTAAAAGTTAGCTGTTATCAACAACTTGTTTATACTAAATTTGTCCTAAAAGCATCGTAGTGCCAGCTAGATCCAGTTTTTACAAATTCTGTAGAAAGAATGCAGGAAGGAATGAAGAAAAGACGGAATGAAGGAAGGAATGAACAAAGGAATGAACAAAGGCATGAAGGGAGGAATGTAGTGGGGGAAGGAAGGGAAGGCCTCGATAGATAGATAGATAGATAGATAGATAGATAGATAGATAGATAGATGCAAGCAACTCTTAAAAGTGCTTGCACGTTTTTTTAAAAGGAATAGCAGTGTTGCCAATCGTAAATGAGAGAGCAATAACAAGCTGGTAAATTACTCCTGGGCAGAAAGACAGGAGAGTAAAATCAAAGACAGGTGGATAGTTTGGGTCAGTGGGATGGCCAGGAAATGTGTAATTAGCCAAGACAGCATTGATCCTGTGAGCCGAGATTTGACTGAAATATTACACGGAGGGATATACACTAACTACGGATACATGTGTGATTCACCCTTAGGACTCAGTCCGAGCAGCGCATCATTCACCGGTTTCCGGTTATGACATTTCTAGTTTTTTTCTATTGTATAAGGACCACACTAACTGTGGTGCTAGATAGATACATTAATAGATAGACAGTTAGACAGCTAGACAGACAGCCAGACCGACAGGCAGACAGATAGATAGATAGATAGATAGATAGATAGATAGCTAGATAGATAGATAGATAGATAGCTATATAGACAGATAGATAGATAAGACCAACAGATAGACCAGTGGATAGCCCAGTAGATAGTCTTAATTAATTGTCACTAGTAAGATTTCTATTGACAAATAGAGAAAATACTATTTAGGCTAACACATCAAAAGACAGATACACAGAAGTATAGATAGTTAGATAGACAGATTATATCCATGCTTTTATTATGAAATGTTGAAGTTTAAACCGTACCAATAGGAGTGGGGAGGCAGGTGCACCAAACAAAGTCTCATACCCCCCCCCCAATAAATAATTGCTTACTGTCATTATGTATTTCATTCCAATCACCTGTAATAAATGATTGAAATTGTGATTTCATTTGTGATTTCATTTGCTCCTCTTTTTACTCTTGCTTCTAACCAATATGACTCAGTGGCCCACATGATTTGATTCGGCAACTCTAGGTAAAACATTGATTGGCAAAGCTGGTAAAGGTAGTTTATTTATCAACAAAGTAGAACTTACATCATTACATAAACATGAGTTTATACAGTAGCTTGTTGGAGGGGTACCCAGAAAACTTAAAGTTTGTTTTTTGGGCATCCCAGATGAGATGAGATGAGTAGGGATGAGATGAGATGGGACGAGATGAGGCAAAGGAGATGAGCTGATGAGTGTCAAAAGATGAAATAAGATTACACTAGTTTCTTGATAATAATCTTACTATTTAGTTAATCGTTTGATTTAAAGCTTAAAAGTCATAAATATGCCGTGTAACAAATAGTGGATCAAAGAGTAAAAAGTCATCAACCATGTCATTTAATTACCGTAATATGGGGTGAATCGGGACACTGGGAATTTTGATTTTTCACACATTTATAGTAGGCCTACATAAACCAGCGTATATTGTGGTAGAATTTCATCCCTCTGACTGCAAGCAGTGAGGAGCTGCAGCACTTTTAACATGGCCCTGCAGAAATTGAATAAATACAAGCTGGTCAAAACTTTGCAAGTACAATAAAAAGTATAAATACCACAGCCATCAAACTCGCAGTAAACTTTTTAAAAATTTAAAATGGTTTCAGGGGACCAGTATAGTTGACTAGATATTGGATTATGTATGTTTGGCCATGGGTTCAGATCCAGGTCAATAGCTAAGTTTCGGGAGTAATCAAAATATACTCAACCAATATTCATTTGATTGTAGAAGCATGGCTTTGGATAAATATTATTGAACTTGGCATCATGCATTAAGGATTTAGTCCATAATTATTAATCACTGGCAAAATTAGCAGATAACTGCAGTTTTTGACAATTTTCTGTCATTAATCAATTTTTTTGAAATCAGTATATTGTGACACCCTAGCTCGCGCCTATGTACATTTTGAGAGTACAACATATCGATTTGACTTCACAACTTCAAAGTGGCAGAAAATGGTCAAATCTTGACGGAAATTAATGAAACTGGTACCAAAATGATCAGAAAAATGCCAATTTACCTACTAGTAACACTAAGAAGGAGCTCAGAACAACCAAATCATCAAAACGAGCGTGTTTTTGATGAGCGATAATGTGCTCCGATTCAGTTCCGAAACATGGAATTTAGCAGTTCAACTTCACATGCTGTCAAATCGCCTAAAAGCCACGTAGAACAGTCAAATTTAGACTAAAATGAATCTTACACTTTCTCCAGTCAACTTCCAGCCATTGTCAGGATGAAACAACCCCTTGTCTGGTCAAGAAAACCATTTTCGGCTGCCAAAGTTCAGGCGCGAATTGGAAAGATCCAAGATGGACTCATCCAAAGTTTCTTGACCCTGCTCCCCCTATTGGCAATGGACTCATGTCTTTGTAATAGGCATCCAGTGAAACGAACAAGCCTACAAGTTTTTGACAAGAACTTTATTTGAACTTATAATTGGAGAAGTGAGAGAAACTCAGTGAACTTGTCATGGAGGGAGTACAAACAAGGAGTAAAGCCAGCCTTAGAACAGACACTAGAAGCCTGAATCTTGCAACATCCCCGGAAGCAGGAATCCCGTTAAGGACATCCAGATCCCTGCAGGGGGGTGGTCAAGACTTCCTGTTCAACGACTCAATGGTGAACCAGTACAGGGATGTCGACGATCGGAATTTTGCAACGCCTACACATGAAGTCCACCGTGACGGAATTACGAAAAATAGTGGAAATTATGAATTCAATTTGTTGCAGGGAAAAATACACTCTACTCAGGATGACAGCTGGCTGCCAGGAAGACGTTACTCTGACCTTGAGTCACAAAGGCAAAGATCCGCTTGCAACCGGGATTCAGTAGTCCCTAATTATCAGACAGATGGGAACCAGTCTCCTTCATTGATTCAAGCTGCTTCAAGGTCATCATCTAGAGTCATGAAAAATTTGCGATATCAAGAATATGATCCTTTTCACCGCAGTAGATTGCCAAGGAATGACAGATACTCCTATCCTGAAAGATGCAGCTATGGGGAGTCGCAGAGAAGCCAGTCGAGAGTCATGGATTCAGCGCCTGCAATGAAAATATCCCTACCAACTTATGATGGAAAATCAAGGTGGCAAACTTTCATCAGACAATATGAAGCAGTGACTTTTCAATGGGCGGAAAAGAAGAAGCTACAATATCTCCTGGCTAACTTGAGGGGCGACGCTGCAGAGTTCGTCTTTGATCTGGAGCCTTATATTTTGGAAGATTACTTCGATGTTGTCAATGAGCTGGAGAAGCGATTCATGACTCATGAAACCCGGGAGACACATGTTCGTCAGTTTTACAGCCGAAGATTTCAACGCGGGGAGAACATCCAAGAGTTTGCTTCTGATTTAAAACGCCTTATCCGAAAGGCCTATCCTACAGGAATTAGCTGCAGAGTGATGGAAGACATGCTCCTAAAACAATTCTTTGATGGCTTTGATGATGAAGACCTACATTACTATGTGCAGTACTTGAAATCGCCGGAGAGTCTTGACAAAGCTGTAGAACTTGTCTACGAGTACGACGACTGGAGGGATATCCAGCGAGAAAGCTCTCGTTCAAGGAAGACATCGACCTGGAAAGAAGGCAATCACAAACGAGAGACGTCAGACAAAGAAAAAGTCAGATTTGTCAAAGAGAAGTCTTCTGAGGCATCCAATCTTTCAAGGGGGACACTAACAGAGCTGACGGAAGCTGTGAGTTCGATGTCACAGATGATACAGAAGTTAATTGAAAAGCAGAATCAGACCAACTCAGGACCAGGGAAAGTTCAGCAAAGAAATTCTGAATGTTACAAGTGCAGCCGAGGAGGACACTTCGCACGACATTGTCCAACGAGGACTGAAAATTTGAAAATGGTTCATACCACTGAAGAGGAGGATGAGATTTCCTCGGATATTGGTTCGAGAAATTTAAACTAGAGAAGGTCATTTCTATCGGCCCAGAAATGACCTGTGCAGTCTCAACAAGAGAGGTTACGGACAGCTCCAGGGAAGTTTCAAGGGGAGCTTGTCCTGCAACAAAAACAAAGAAGAAACTCAAAAACAAAGTCAGGAAAAATGAAGGAAAATTGGAGGAGTGCAGGAGGAAAATTCTGAAAGTTGCAGAAGCAGGTTCAGGAAAGCTGAAGGTACATGAGAAGTGTACGGCTGGAACAGCAAGGTTGATTGTTTCCAAGGTGGAGGAAGTCACCCGTCCAGAACCTACTGAGGGTCTGACAACTGAAACAGATGAGGAGCACAGGAGGAAGCGTCATGACAGTCCCCAAGAAGTTTCTGAAAGGAATAACCAAGAAAATTCTAGTCAGGAGATAGAAAAAGTTGTCCCAAGAAGTGAGCAACCAGAACAACAAAAGTTCAAGAAAGAGGAAGGTTCCAAGTCAATCTCAGAGGGAAAGAAGGTTTCCAGGACTTCAGGATGTGAAGAGTCGGAACCAAGTTCACCGGGGTCGGGTGAGCTGGAATGTGAAACAGAGGAGAATAATTCTGGAGATCCAGGACGATCTGGGAAGTTACAAGTTATTAGAGATCCAGCATCCAAGAAGACGCCAAGGAGTTCTCACTCCGCACAAGCAGAAGAAGAAACTGATGGGAAAAATCCGTTTATAAGGCAGTTGCGGAAGTTTTTCATCAGAAAGAAATTCCTAGTTCGGACAAACCAGAGTCCATCATAGATAGATCTTTGAGGACTGACTTGTGATGACTGAAACTAAGAATCTCTTCTTCAAAGAAATCCATACTGCGATCTTCTCTCTTCAGGACCACTGAAAGAAACCAGTCTTGATAATTAGCATCTCCAAGATTACATTGATTACAGAATTTAAGAAAATGCATACTCTGGAACACGGGAGAAATTTAACTTCAGATGTCACTAAAACGGAAAAAACTAACTTGAAATGTTCGGAACGCTGGATACCCAAACTTCAGATGTCACTAAAACGGAAAATAATTAACTTTTGATGTTCGGAACTTTGGGACAACAACTTCACAAGTCTCTTAAACAGAAAATCCCCTGAGAAGTTAACAGCCTTCAGAATTATATTTCACCAGTGAAGTATAATTTTAGGAGAGGGGAATGTGACACCCTAGCTCGCGCCTATGTACATTTTGAGAGTACAACATATCGATTTGACTTCACAACTTCAAAGTGGCAGAAAATGGTCAAATCTTGACGGAAATTAATGAAACTGGTACCAAAATGATCAGAAAAATGCCAATTTACCTACTAGTAACACTAAGAAGGAGCTCAGAACAACCAAATCATCAAAACGAGCGTGTTTTGATGAGCGATAATGTGCTCCGATTCAGTTCCGAAACATGGAATTTAGCAGTTCAACTTCACATGCTGTCAAATCGCCTAAAAGCCACGTAGAACAGTCAAATTTAGACTAAAATGAATCTTACACTTTCTCCGGTCAACTTCCAGCCATTGTCAGGATGAAACAACCCCTTGTCTGGTCAAGAAAACCATTTTCGGCTGCCAAAGTTCAGGCGCGAATTGGAAAGATCCAAGATGGACTCATCCAAAGTTTCTTGACCCTGCTCCCCCTATTGGCAATGGACTCAATCCAAAAAGTTGATAAATAGGGGGCAGGAACCACCGTTTGAGTCAGTCTTGACTCAACTGTCCAAGGCCAAGGACCAAGGCTCAACAATGGAAAATGAACTTATTCTGACTTTCTAAATTTTCTAAGACAATTCAAGACCCAACCAACTACTTCCAACTACATTTCAAGTTATCTGACAACTCAAAGAAATCAAGACTGCTTATTTCTGAACTTCCATCAATAATTATTCAAGTTTTCAATAAAGGCTGAAATCTCCCTAAATCTGAGTTTCGTCTCCAGTTACCGTAGCTTGCGCGTAACAATATTATCACTGGAATTGATTTCAGATTTTCTTCAAAATACATATTTTGCATTTTGAAGATGTTTCCCAATGTTTAGTCACAAGATACAATCACTTAAAGAAGCTAGGAAGTATTGATTGTGGAAATATCGGCTTGTCCCGATTCACCCCAAACTGTGGGGTGAATTTGCACAGTGGTTTTTTGGGCCCTCAGCCTTGGCAATTTAAGATATCATTTCAAGCTCCAACAGAAAGTTAGATCTTCTGCTGGGACACAATTTGACACCATATTTCGATTTCTGGTTGATTTCTGCCCGTGCTATCACAGAAAAAGGGCCAATTCTGTCCCAATTCACCCCATATTACGGTACTAATGAAAATATAATATTGACTCTTGGACCAATAACTCTGAGTGATTGTTCCATGATTGAATGATCAAAATATCAGGTAAATATCGATTTAAACAAAGTAGTAACATGCATGGAAACATAACTATTTTCAAGTCACTAATTAGAATGTACAACTTTCGTTTGTATTAAAACTGCTGAGTCAGCATATTCCTCGCTGGACATCAAAGGCTGCTGGTGCGTGGGTGGGCCTTGTGTTACATAACAACCATGCAGCATTACTTAATAGGCAGTCAAACTCATGTAATTGGGTGCAAAGGATCAAATATTTTAAAAATAAAATTGATTCAACAAAGTGCCACAGATAACCTCTCTTTCCCTTTCTCTCTGAGTGTCACTTTAAGAACACATAGACTTAACAGACATGCAGTGCAGGAAAGTCTTGCTATTTCTGTGAAATTTCGTCTAATTTTTAGGCCCTGGTTGACTCATTAGTCTCACAATGATACAGTCCTGGACAAAAGTCTTGTCGCATCCAAATGTGATTGACGAAACTGTCAATAACTTGGCTTGTGATTGCTTGATTTTGGCAAGAAATGGCTTCAATTAAAGCCAAAAGCTTCTGCAACTTGCTTATAGTGCAAAAATAAAGTTTCAACCTACTCTGAATATTATATAAATTAATAATAAGAGTGTGTCACAAAAGTGCTTGGACAAAAGTCTTGTCGCATGCACAACTTAATGATGAAAACTTGTTTTAATGAATAGTGAAACTGCAAAAAGGATGCAAAAATGTTGGAGAATGTAGTCATGGTGTAACTGAATGTAAAAATATCACTTCGCATGAATTTCGGATCTTTGAAGAGAATCCGTGGGGTACGGGCAAAATATCAACATTTTATGAGTAAAAATTATCAAGGATGGCAGATAATGCAGGAATTTATCATCAAAAGCTCCTAAATATCCTTCGGAATGATCTTCCCTACCTCCTGTCCCATTTTGGTGGGCATTTGAGGAGCGTACATCATTTCAAGTGATGGAGCAGAAGCAAATGGAGCTTCATAATCGGTCGAAAAATCAACATAGGGACCAAGTTGGAACTGATGTATTCCAATGATAATTATTTTAGGCCTGCATTTAATGATGCTTCTGATAAGGAACATTTATATGTACTTTGCTACAGATCAATTGGTTTTTTGTACTTTTTGCACATGGGTGGTACCTCTTGGTGGCACAGGCCGAGCTGCACTGTGATTGATTTTTAATTTTTTTAATCCAAAACAACATTATAACTGCAGAAAAGCTGCACCAACAATACAAATTTTCTGTTAAAGCTTACATGAATACAATTTATCCAGACTTGACTGAAATTTACCATGATAATTAAAAACAAAAATACTGTCTCGTAGCAAGAAATTCATTGAGATGGCAAGGGGAGAATATGATTAACAGTAGCATTAGGGAAGAACAAATTTTAGTCCTAAATTATTGTAAACTACTGCTATGGTGAGGCTTTGAAGCCAAATGGCATAGTTTGTACAAGTGCAGCCCTCACTTCAATTTTTCTTGTCAACGTGGCATGTACCATTACACCTGTTCTCCAACCGGGAATGCTATGATCTCAATTTCCAAGATCCCATGTCCTCCAAATTAAGTTGGAAGGCAGGGAAGACAACTCCAAAGAATATTTGTGAATTTTAGAAAGCATTGGTCTGTATTTATATCACTTTTGATGATCATTATTGATACTGTGTTGATATTTCACATGAGTCCTTGTGGAACCCCATGGATATTGTTCTACAAGATCATTAAGTCGAACAAAGTTAGTTTTTTTTATTCCCCTACATCATGACAAAATGCTCTGACAATTTTTCATCATTCTAGCAAATTTCAAAATTACTTTAGACAAATTTTCAGCATAACTTCTTGCATGCGACAGGACTTTTGTCCAGGCACATTTTGGACACACTGTCAATATTAATTTCTATGATATTCAGATTGAGACAAAACTTTATTTTCGCAATATAAGCATATCGTAGAAGGACTTGGCTTTCATTTGAGCCATTATTCATTAAAATATGTTCAGTACAAGTCAAATTATTGACAATTGTGTCTATGACATGTGCTATAGCGACAGAACTTATGTCCAGGACTGTACCAGTGACTGTTAACTGTTATGATTTGACAAAAAGTTTTTCAACTAATAAAAATAGGCAAGGTAGTTTGACATCATTGCAGATTTGTAAGTGACATATGATAAGTATATAGCAGAGGAATGGATGACTAATTGGATACAGGGCATCAGGTCTTCAAGAGATTACATGCTTTATCGATAACTAGCATAGCACCCGTGGAATGGGGTAAGAAATAGTGAAAAAAAAAATTATAAGTTTAAGGGAGGAAACCCAGATAAGGTTGTTGTAGGAAGTGAAAGAAAGGTGCTTGCAAGTTTTCATGGCTAAGCAATGAGTAGTTTGGGAGGAGTAGCGTAAAGCATCCATGAATTAATGATATGATTATGATGATACTAACAGAGGAGGCTAAAACCATGGACGTACAATTTTTAAATGGACACCAAGCTTTGGTACTTCAAAGGTCCCTTGATTGCCTGTGGTAATGATGCATGGCACCCTCTATCTGGAGTCTTATCATTAAATTTTAGCAGATCCATGCATGTCCTGCTTTCTGTATTTGACATGTAACTCTGTATCTGAGTTGAAGTACAATGCAAAGAATTTGTGTAAATATGATTACATTTTTAAAATACAATACATATAGCAAGTGCTGTATGAAATTGAAAATGACTTGATTTGGATTTGAGTTACTTCAAATTTTATTTCACATGTATAGGCCCTAGTGCATTGTAGGGGAGAGTGGGGCATAACCAGTTTAACCACCCCCCTAAGACAAAATGTCTCACAGGATGATAATGACCAACACAATTAAGAACTCCAGTTGGCAATATGACACACTCTTAGAGTACTTTCATATACCCTACCTGCAGCATCAAATGACTCTCCCTTATAGCACAGGGATATGAAATAGTTTTTGGTACAAGGTGGGTGGTTATGCCCCATGCTCGGGGCATAACCACCCACCCCATGGGGCATAACCCCTCCCCCAAGGTACCAGCAATAAAAATAACTGGAGGATTTCCATATTTGGTGGAAGGATACTATGTCCCTTTCTGATGAAAATGCAGGTGCTCTTGACTTGGAAAGTATCAAACCATATCAGTGTCCTCATTTTTGCTATGGTACTGACTTCTGAGATATTTCTCTCCGGGACGCTCCCGCCAATACCAATCTTTTGGTTTTTCAAGACAGCCCAAATGACATAATCTATGCTAACCCTTCCCAAGTTTCTCACACATTTACAGTACATTTTTGAAAACCCCCCTCCTGTTTCTGTCACCCCCCTACTGTATTTTTTCCAGGGGCGGGTGGTTATGCCCCATATTGGGGTAAAACAGCCACTACCCCTATTATCACTCATGACATGATTTAATGACAGTTAAATCAATTTTAAAAATTAGTCAGAATATGAACCAATACAATACCTATCACCGATACCTTACCTCTCCTTTATGTAGAATGCCATCATAAATATCGTCACATGTACAAATAAGATGTTCGAAGCGGCTTAAAAAAGCTAAAAAACTAAACAAACTGACCTGTTCAGTTTGGTTCTGCCTTTTGCTTGCACCCCCTTCCATTAAAATGTCATCTCACACAAGTAAAATCACCTGCACTAACAATATTTTCACTATGTGGAACCAATCACCTGGAACCACTGGTGGGTGGTTATGCCCCTGGGGGTGGTTATGCCCCACTCTCCCCTACTTTTACCCTTGCCAGATTCTGGGATATACCTACCATTAAATATATCTATGTGGCTTTTACAAATAAGTCTATCTATATGTCTATTGGTCTACCGATATCTTTCTATCTGTCTATCTACCTATATATCCATCCATCTATCTGTTTATCCATCTATCTATCTATCTATCTGTCTATCTATCCATCCAGTAATCCATCCAGTAGTACATGGTAGAAGCTATAAAATAGTAGATTAGTATATCCACTGAATTGTACTATAATATTATATAGTAGTTATACCATGGGCATATGTGGTATACAGTGATATATACAGCCGAGGTGGTAAATATAACCCGAGGGCGTAGCCCAAGGGTTATATTTACCATCGAGGCTGTATATATCCCGTATACCACAAATATGCCTTTGGTATAACTGGTTTATACCATTACTCGCTGTTTCAGAGGATTATTTTGTTATCAAGTGTTTGGAGATGAAGACCGATTTACTTAAAATGTCTCTATTTTATTACCAGAGATACCAAAATGGTCATAAAATTTATCTTTATTTAACAAAATTAATAACTTATTTTTTAAATTAATATTCTAGTGTCAGCAACTTAAATTATGTTCAAGCTACAAAAGCTCATGTAAACTCCAGAGTGAGGCTCAATGGCATCTGTCATGATGTCATGATTCAAATGCTGGCTTCTGATTGGCTAATTCAGTGTTTGTGCATTGTGACATCCCCACTTGTCATGTGACCTCTAAATATACGTGATATACGGCGATATATATCATGGTAATTATTGAAGGATTTATCATCGATCATGGTATAAATAGGCCTAATCTTTGACCCCTCTCTTCATTTTCTGTAGGCCTATTCATATATTTTCTTTCTTCACTCTTTCTTTTATCTTTATTCATCTAAGTTTTTACTTTCAATTAGTTTATTCTACATATCTATGTGTCAAAACAAAACGTATCTCTACCGAACATGTTTCATGCAATGATATCATGGGCTAAAGATAAAGTGGTATTGAATTGTTGCGTTGAATTTTTCGCGAATTTACTAATCTTTGGAGCCTAATCTATCATAGTGGCCGGTCCTGGCCGGTCATCATTCTGACATTGTTAGAAAGCTTAACATCTGAATAATTAGAAGCATGTATTTTGATCTTTAGGAAATTAACGGCTTTTGTGTAATCTTGACTTATATAATGATGGATTTTTCACATTTTCCCGTAATTTTCGAGGGAAAATTAATGTAACTTCAGTTTCAGTTGTCACAGCTTAACAGGCTAAAAACGAGCTGTCTTTTTTCATTGCCAGCTTCAATTTAATTTAAGAGCGCATCAGCTATATTATTTATTTCATATTTTTCCATCATGGGGTAATATTCATATTTTTCTGCTGTCCAGCTGAATGATAAGAGATATCCTGGGGTACGGAGAATCAGAACGTTACGCACATTGTACATCAAAGAGAGGGGGGTAATTAAAGATTTCGAGCCAATTTCTATTGAATTTCTTTGATTCAATTACTGTATATTACGATTTATTGCCCTTCTCAAATTACAGTTTGTGGTCCAGATAAGATAGTACGTCCATGATAGTACGTCCATGCTAAAACTGAGGAAGCAGTCTATGAACAGTGCATGGTCAATTCTGAAGGGAGTCACTGCTAGGCCAACTGATGGGACAGTGGGGTGAAGGAGGGGGTGCAGTCGGAGCAAGAAGGGGAGGGGGTGGCGTGCATGGGCAGAGTGGGGTACACAAGCTGGGGTATGTTGTGGTCAAGTTGTGGAGGTGTCAAGTAACTCCTGCTGACACCTGTCTGATAAGGGCTGCACAATTTATAGTCGTGGCTATAGCACGCAATGAATTATTGTCGTCTTATCAAGACGACACCCAGAAGAGTCGTCAAAAAAAGGTAAACTTCTAAATGATGAGGTGATGAGGTGAATGGGCAGCAATCCGGGTTTTTCCTATCTCCTCTATGTCAACTTCAGGCCACTGACTTTACTGACCTGCCTCAAGTCGCATATCCTAGTAAGTGTAGCCATGCCAGCTTCAACGGAATGCTGAAGGTGTATCTGTGAGGCAGCTGACAGCAATATTTACACCAGAGCTGCTCTCTTTCACATCTGCTTATTAATTGGTGGGCATTTCTACTGAACACAGACATAATAGGCAGCTGTCCCAGTTTCCAATTTGACACCCATTCACCTAAAATTCACCATCTGCAACTGCAGCCAAGCTACTCTCACCTGCCTGTACAGCAGACTGACTTGTCAAGAGGGGCAATGCTACATTAATTGAGGAACCGGCAGAAACCAGATGCCACACTGATTTACCAGCAGTTCAGAAAATTATGACCAAGAGTGGTAAATGTACTATTCACCAGCCTCAGTTCAATGGGTAGCCCATGCTAATGTAATCCTGAGAAACTCAGCGTCTTAAACAAATCTGAATCAGGAATTTTGACATGGTTGAGCAAACAGCGATTTCTTTGTCTGACTCAGGAAGTCTTACCTACTGTAAATTTATAAGATTACAGAATTGGTTAGAATATACTGTTTAGGTTTATTGCACACCTTTATAGGGATTGTTTAATTAGGTAAGTAAAGTAATTGGGTTAATCTACATCACGATAGGTCTTTAATGAACTGGCTTGTGATATTTTCTTGCATGGGACAAGTGGCGTCATCTATAATGTAAAGCTTTTGCAGTAAATTCTCAATTGTTATGCATGTGGCCCCACCTATAACAGACGTGAACTCGTAAAATTTGTTTTGCATAATTTTAATATTAAATTGACAAAATGTATCATAATGTTTATTTGAATATGTACTACACTCTTGAAAGAACATTTTCAATTACAATGCATGTGGCTTAAAACTCATGTGTAATTGTTTCAGTCCTCTGAAATTCAGACACATTCTGACTAAAATGTAGCAAGCAGAATTTTTACATATATAGAATATCCAACTCCGATGAGCATTCAATTATAAAGTGCTGAGAAGTGAATACGTCTCCTTTGCTTACCTCTCACAATGGTCATCAGTTATCTGAGGATATATGTAATCTTCAGGCTGACGACCAACAGAGGCAATTTGAAAGACGGTGAGATTGTCTCGCTGTGAACTGTACGGAACACCCATATAATACATGAAAGTTATAAACAATATACCAAGTGAGGGACCACTTGTAAGCATCCTTATAAGAGGCCCCTTTCCTAAATTTGCTCATGCCATGAACCCAAAAAGGTTCTACATACCACTTTACCCTGTAGAACCTTGTAGGGTTCTTTTAAACTCCCTAGGGTCTTTGACCTAGGGTTCTTCCCAAGCACCCTATGAGAAGGTGCTTCCAGGCACTCCATGGGGAGCTGTATTTGTGACAAGGCAAAGCACCTTATTTGGTTGTTCCAATCCCTTTTCGTTCTTAGCGTGTATATGATTTCAACCTACAATGCAGTCTCGAGGCATTACCACTGGCTGATCTAAACAACCAATTCATGGAACAAACGCATTCATTAATTCCTACCACAGAGCTTGACTTCACTCAAACTCTGCTCACTGGGGTACCAAAAGTCTGGGGTGTCATGAATTTGCATGAATGGAAGGTGTGGCTGAGCTGCACCAATCAGCACCCCTCAGTACAGCTCAGCATTCTAGCCTCCTTTAGGTGCCCCATTTCCGTCTCCGCTGGCTAGCAGCCAACACCCCAGCAGGGCTGGCAATCAGGGCTTGGTTAGGGAACCTTTCGTCATGAGGCTGCTTTCGCAAGGTCAACAACACCTTGTTGAAAGACAAAGAGGATTCCAACAGAGCTTAGGGATGCCACCCATACATAAATTTAGAACTGCAATGGAGATAGACCCACTATTACACTACCCTTCAAAAGTTTGAAAACAGCAGAAAAGGTGAGATTTCTTTCAAAAATACCTCATCTTCAACACAACTATTGTTTTATACATACATCAAACAATATGGAAATTCACATTCAGTCCATAAGGCGTCCATATTTCATGGTTTAAAATGATTTTGGTATAAAATTATAGAATTTTCTCGATATCCCATTTTTTACCGAGGCTGGAAGCCTCGAGTCTTGCAATCGCCATCAGGCCAAGCCTATGGTTGTAAGGCCAAGCAAAGTCGGGTGGCTGAAGACTCCACCTTTGCCATTCGATAACTCCGGTTACCTGCCACTTTCCACTTGTTAACTTCGTCCATTACCCTTATCATGCATAAACTCCATAAAGTCGTAGTTACAGAGCTGTATTCTGTTCACATATGTTTATTTCTGACTGTCAAATAGCACACGAGGAGCTTGGAAAAACATCGGAGAAATGCTTCCTGTTTATTTCCTCTAGGTCACAAGCCAGCTGTTTTCA
Organism: Platynereis dumerilii; assembly: GCA_026936325.1. Taxonomy (NCBI): domain Eukaryota; kingdom Metazoa; phylum Annelida; class Polychaeta; order Phyllodocida; family Nereididae; genus Platynereis; species Platynereis dumerilii. The sequence continues at coordinate 56,414 of JAPTHN010000047.1, read as the reverse complement.
ATCAAGTTGAGTGATGCTGGTTTCTGAAAAATACTCCAGATAACCTCAAGTGACCTTAAAAGTGTGGATTTACCCCTTATCCAGACGACTCTTGATGACACATTTTTGTGGTTTGCCCTCTGCCCTTTCATTGCTACTTTAATGTCTCCAGTGATGGAGACTCCAGATTTGGATTTGCAACTGTTTGTGGTTTTGTAATTGGTTGGCTTCTTCACAAGTTTATAAAGTTGCATTCGAGTTCTGAGTCAGCTGAGAAATATTCAAAGACAATGTGTTTTCTGAAGTTAGCAAATAACAAGGGTCCTGGGTTCAAATCCAACTCTGGCCTGGCCCAATCCTTTTGACCAATGGTCATAAAGCCCCAATTTTCTATCCAGATAGATAGATAGATAGATGACTGATGATTGGGCCGTTATGTCCTGTATTTATGCACTTGGTAGGTAATTAGGACAGGAAAAGGGCACGGCAATGAGGTGAAGGATAATTGAAACAGCTGTCCAACATAGGCCCAGATGACCCAGCAAGAGCTGGATTCAAACCCGGGAGGCAGGACCCAGCGATTGGCAGTCCAGCGCGCTACCACAAGACCTAAAACCTCCCCCCTGTATAGGTAGGCAGATAAATTGACAAATAGATAGATAGATAGATCGATAGATAGAGCAATAGATAGAATGATAGGCAGAGCGATAGATAGATCAATCGATAGATCAATAGATAGATGGTGGCATGGGACTTGCTCAGTTGGTGGCACTCACGCCAGGTAGGTTTATAGTGTTGTTGTAACTCCACATCTTAGATCATTCTTGTTTGATAAAGGGGGGGGGGTTGTTCTACTTGCCCCACCCCCCCACCTCCTGCATCAGCTGCATGACCTCTATTTTTACACTGTTGATTTGAAAATAAAGATTCAATGACTGCCACTTTACTATGCATAAATAAATAGCAAAAGCAGCTCTAGTTTCTTCATGGTAGAATGTAAGTTATAGTTTTACCAAACACTGCATAGAATAAGTCTCAAAACCAACACAAACTGTGTAAGGCCTTATCAGGGGTCTGTGTTGTAAAAATGTCATCACATTGCACTTTCGGAACCCTCAGTAATTGACACCACATGGCTTTCACTCAGAGTAATTTTCAACCCCAAATGAAATACACACCCAAAAAAGGTTTATTAAAAACTGTTAAATCATGCTCTAGGTTTCTTAAATTAATGGCAAATCAAATAACATGTAATATGATCCAAACACGACAGGATTATTACAAGTATTAATTTTCAAAAAAATCACATGTACATGAAATTTTTGTATATATTCCACTCAGAATTTTCCATAGTGAAGTACCTGCCTCTCTATTCCCCTTTCAGAAGGTTAACCGCCAAAGGTTCACAATTTAGCATCATACTTAGAACTTTTAGGGAAATTGATATTTCACGTGCACGCGGCCTGTTTCACACTATCGCGGGACAAGAGCTAGTAAAGCACGTAATGCCTTCATGCTGCAGTATTATCAGCAATAAATGGACAGTTTCTGCGAACAAATTCTCCACAGGATGCCCTGAGCATAACCTGAAAGTTTTATTTAGTTATCTTTAAGAGGTATTGTTTTACGGACAAGTTAGTCTCCAAAAATTGACAAAATTTGCACCTAATTTGTGACATGAGAAATTGAAGGGTGTTATTTTTGTAAAATTTTCCATCAACATGAATATTCAAAGCTGAAATTCTAATTTTACCAATGCATGGGGCCCCAGAGATGAAAAGATAAGATATATGTTGGTCTAATGCCAATGAAATGTCATGTAGTTAACTTTCCGAATCAGAGTCGCATGTATTTTTTCCGTGTCCCGAAATGATATGGTTCTATTGTCTTTCGTGTACACATAATATGCAATATATTTCATCAAAGTTGTTACTTTTTGTTGTCAAATAGTCCATACTAGCTGAAAAGCTTGTCCAATATGAAATAGATAAACGTATAACTAGCAGAAAACCAAATGACTTTACATTTTCTTTCCGTGTCCCGTTGAAGGGTGTAAGAAACAGTAGGTTCTAAGGCTCAGATGCACATGATACAATGGTCGGACAGCTTCTGTCTTATTTGTGCTAACTTGTTGTTCAACAGCAAATCATTTTGTGCTGTTTTGGTTTTCTGTGCTAGTTTTTTCTGCTCAATGCTAAGAAAAATAGAAATGTGTCCCGTCCCGTAAGAAACGTCCCGTAAGAAACGTTTTTCACTGTTTGGACTCCAGACTCATTCAAATGACATACAAATGATAAGTTAATGGTACATTTTGTGAAAGTTGGATAATATTTTAGTTACTTATACATATAATAGACAATATGGCAAACATAATTGGTGTAACCACAATTTTAGAGTGCATGCAAGTTTGAAAAAGATTGCGCAGGACCCCTGACCTCCGTATGAAAAAAAAAGCATTCAGACGCTCACTGATCTTCATGGGCTTTTTATTTTAGATATCTCAGCATTTAAAGAGTTTCATTAGTTACTTCTGCTGTGTTTTCTTGGAACTCGTTCAGTGGCAATTTGCAGCCGGGACATGTGTCCCGTAAGCAATTTAATAATTTTGCTTAGCCTTTACTAATGAAATATTGAAAGTATTCTCACAAATTTGACTAACCAGTTTTTTTATGGTCATTAAAAATGGTTTTTTCTCAATACATGTGTAAGCTCCTTGTATAAATTATATATGAACTCTTGGCACATCGTCATGTTACTCAAGATTTTGTATTGCAATTACGACAATTTTTTGCCATATAACTTATTCACTTTTGTGAATTTGAAGCAAATACATGCAATATTGATTCCTGACATTTTAAGAACTAATTCTTAACAGCAAAGTCCAAATTATTGCGGTTCTCACCTTTAACAAGTAAAATGGGACATATGTCCCGTAAGAAACGCGCCTTACTTTTAAGGTTCTACTGAGTGTCAAGGTATGAGAAATACTCTTGATCCACTGTTCATACTTTCTGATCATTATGTACGTGTTGAAGGTTGATAAGAGTGATCTGCTATCAAATCCCATTAAATTATGTGAAATGCAATGAAACTTTCATTTTGTTGATTATTTATAAGACTTATTTTCAATTTTTTTGGTTATAGATCTAATAGACAGAAGCAAAACACAAATAACTGGTCTTACTAATGAGCACTAACCAATATATTATTTTTTTGAAGCTTCAGGAACATCAACTGCCAGTTTATTATTATTTTACGTTGCAAAATTGGAGAAAACATCAGAGAAAATTAATTGATATTTTCAACTGAAGACCTGTTTATAAACTGAAGGATTAAAGTGCTCATGCCTCAAATGTGCTGATATCATAAGCCCAATAGTCATAGCATGCCAAAAAAACAGAAATATGTTAGAAATAAAGAATTTTATTTTTTGACCTCCATGTCACACTTTGTCCCACAATAGCGTGAAACAGGCCCAGTCGACGTGATAAACTGAGGCACTGAGGCAGTGTCCAGAGAACACACTCATTCCTGACTTAGTGGGCTGACTCCCATCGACAAGAATCCCAAACAGCCCCCACCCCCCCCCCCCCGGAATAGGTAATGCTCACCTCCTGACGAAAATGTGTAAGGGTTGGGGCCGCGGGGGGGGGGGGGGTACAAGCCTGTTGGGAGGGTATTTTTTTAGGCTTTTCAATTTTACACCAGCTAATAAATGCTCAGTATTCCTCATTTTCAAAGGTAAAAATTATCAGCATGTGGTGAAAAAATTTGTTATAACTGCTAGAGCTCCCCCCTATCCCCATAGTGAATTTTAGTTTTAGTTAATGACCCTAAAATATGGAAAATTACCATTGTAACGATAGAAAAAAAATTCTAGAGGTAGATCATTGTAGTGACGAGAAACCAATACCAACAGGTTTGGTTGCAAGAGACTTCATAGTTTTACCATTGTCCATAAACTTGCTACTCATCCTCATATTTCATTTCCTCACCTTTTGTACATGTCATACTCGCTCTCTCGCTCATGCTGGCCCAACCTTACGCCTACAAAAAAATTGTGCCTATAACAACGACTGCGGTTTACATGCTTGCACGGTATTTTTAAACTGTCTTTTTGGGGTTTAAAATAACTGTTACGATCATGTTACAACTCTGGAAATGCTTAAATATGATTAAATTTCATAAACCTAGAAGATAACTCGGCTGTGACAATTTTTTATAAAATACCAAAATTTTGGATATCGAGAAAGGCCATAAATTTCAACCAAAATGACCTAAAATGACAAAATAAAGACAACTTCTGATTTCAATGTGACTTCTTATATTGTTTGATGTAAATATTAAACAAAAATTCCATTTAAAATCAAGTATTTTTAAAAGAAACCTCACTTATCCAGGTGTATTCAAACTTTTGTAGGGTAGTGTATTACTTTACCAATGAGTTGGTGACAATTTCTCTAATGTGGTGTTACTGATAACAAGAGTAGCATCCTTGATAGGACGAAAAATCCTTGTTATAACATGGTCACTCTATTTTTTGATCTGTTTGTACAATATCAGAAATCCTATTATACCATGTCTTCCCTTTCAGCTGATAATGATGGCGTTAATCCGGGATCCCTTTTGGCTCTGTGCCACATGACCTAATGAGTTAAACACGCTTGCGGCTTTCATCATGTAAGTTAATTGAAATTACAATTGGCATCCTTCATGATTTATCCCGATATAGGAAGCTGCATGTTTGTGTGTATATATTATATAACAGACCTAAATTATATGCTAGCATCTACTATATAATAGCGTTTCTCTCTCCTGGTAGAAAGTAGGGTTTTAGGCCCCTCATCAGGAACATGTTTTCCGTGCATCAGGGCCTGTTGAGCGTCAATCACCACTGATATACTTGCTTTGGATGTTTTATGGCAAAGAAGGATAGGTAGGGCAGGTGCCAGGGGTCTGTGGAGGACATATGAAGCCTCTGAACAAGGCCTCCTCACCTCCTCGAGGCTCCTCGCAGCGCTTCCATTGTGACCCAGTTCCCCTCTCTTTGTTTACCCAAGGAGGCAGAAGGCAGGTACCACCAAGCAGGTAGGCAGGCCTGTGGCTGACTGTCTCCAAGATACATCAACAGGTGCCAGTACTTCCAATTTACTTGCCTGTCACATTTTTTTAGAACAGGGGCACTTGAAAAAGAAGACCTCTGACAGGCTGATTTTCTCGGACTGTGATAGATTCTATGCCACAGCTGAAAGTCTTACTTGCAGGCCTGTTTCCAGGAAACATTCATAATTTAATTTTCAGTGATTTGACAACTGACACCCACCATGTTTACATTGATACATAACAACAGTCAACATCATCAACAAGCTACAAACAAGAACAACAACAACCGATTCATCATCAGACGAAGACTCAGACAATGAATCCTGGAATTTTAAGAGACAGTAAAACCAATGTCAACCTAGTCGGGAAAGTCCAGGCAGCAAGAGCGGCTGGGACCGCCCCGCTAAGGTGGCATCTTTGACCAGTGGCCTACCCCCAGGCAGGAAGAGCGGCTGGGGGTCGACCATCGGCACATTTGCTCCCATTAGCAAATATGATATTGATTGCCTTGTACTTATCGCCTTTAAGATCGATTCTATGCTCGGACATCGAATCAAATCCAGGTCCAAGAAGGCCTAAATATCCTTGTCAAATATGCGAGAAAGCAGTAACATGGCAGCAACGCGGCATAGCCTGCGACAATTGGTTTCATGTAGAATGCATGCACATGTCCACACCTGTATATATGGCACTGAACAACGTATCCTGGCATTGCACAAACTGTGGCATGCCCAATTTTTTCAACCAATCTATTTGAATCAATGGTCATCACAAACAGTAATAAATTTTCATCTCTAAACGACAGCTCAACTGATGACGAAGCTCAGGCTAGCCCTGGACCACCGCTACAAAGCTCATCTCCCAACACACCACAAAGACAAAAGCTACCTCCTTCCCACCCTATGAAGATTATCAACATAAATTTTCAAAGTGTGAAGAATAAAAAAGAGGAGATCCTAAATCTCATTGAACAAGCTGATCCCAGCATTATACTAGGATCTGAAACATGGGTGAGGCCAAACATCTACAGCTCAGAAATATTCCCTCCAAATTATGACATACTCAGGAAAGATCGAGCTGATGGATACGGAGGTGTACTCATCGCAGTGAAGAAGGACTACATTAAACACAGTCCTGTGGGATATGACCCTTTTCCTGAAAGGTCGTGTAAGTCTGACTTAGCAATTGTGTCAATTTCCTTGCGATTTGGACAAATCGTTTTACTTGGTATCACACAGGGTGATATCAAATTTTACTCAAATGATTTCTTTAAATTATGAGATTTCTGACACCTTGCAGGGTATAGTATCTAAATAAATTTCAAGTAGGTATGGCACTGATTTACCCAAATGACATTATTTCCAATGTCTTGCAAAGGATATGAAAAATGACATAATTTGGTATAGCAGTGATTTTCCCAAATCACTGAATTTCTAGCATCTTGCTACGGAATTGTGGATATTTGATCAAATTGCTGCGTTGCGAAGCACAAAGTTTTCAGCATGTTCTCAGTAAACTGGATAAAATGAAATTATGAAAATGCAATGATGGATGGATGGGCCATTGAGGCTTTACGTCCTATAGTTATGCACTTTGTAGGACAGGAGGAGGACACGGCAATGAGGCAAAGGATGATTGAAACAGCCTTCCAACATAGGCCCAGGTGACCTGGCAAGACCTGGATTTGAACCCTGGACCCAGCGATTGGCAGTCCAGCCCACTACCACTAGACTAACTCCCCCTTGAAAATTCAATGAAAAGCATAGTGAAGAACAAAAAAAATCTCAAATGCTTTTTGTGGCAGAAAAGTCAGTTCTGGACAACATAACCTTTCTAAATAATGGTCTAAACCAAAGATGTGAAGAATTGAAGATTTTTTTGGCTAACCATAAAAATTAATTGAGAAATAATTTACATGATCAATCTTTTGTTTTGTGCACCACTTTCCAATGTATAAGTCACACATGATTCATGGCATCTTGATAAAGGTAGTGTTATGCTCATTTTCACATGCTTCTCTGCAGCAACTATCAGGTTTAGGCAAAGCAGAGATCAATTATTTGCAACTAAATAGACCAATTTAATATGACCAAAAATATATGAATATCCTTGATTTGGCATTATTTAAATTAACAATTTTATTTTAATTCATGATAAAAAAATTTAGAAATATTCCTTTTCTTCAAAAAAAAAACACTATATTTGTCTAGATATCTCAAAAATTGGGTGAGATTTAATGGAAAATGGATTTTTTGGCAATTTTAATGTTTTTTTCCATTGGTTTCCATGGATACCCCCAATTAACATTTCAGTCACACATGACTGATGGTAACTCAATATAGGTAATGTCATGCTCATTTTTACAAGTTCCTCTGACGCAATAGTCAGGTTAAGGTAAGGCAGATATCTATCATTTGCAACTAAATATATCGATTTTTTTATCAAACTTAATGGATCTTCTTATATGCCAATATACAAATTAGCTATTTTACATTAATTCATTAAAAAAAGGTAGAGATATTCCCTCTTGTCAAAACAACAATGTATTTGTCCTGATATCTCAAAAATGGGGTGAGACATAATGGAAAATTGATTTTTCGTCAACTTCAATGTTTTTTACATTGGTTGCCATGGATACCTCCAATTAACATTTAAGTCAAATATGACTCATGGTATCTTGATGAAGGTAATGTAATGCTCATTTTCACATTCTTCTCTGTAGCAATAGTCAGGTTTAGGCAAAGCAGATATCAATCATTTGTAACTAAATATACCTATTTTGACCAAACATCAATGAATCTCCTTATATGGCAATATGCAATTTAGCTAATTTACATAAATTCCTAATTTAAAGGTAGCTGATTCAATTACTGTATATTACGATTTATTGCCCTTCTCAAATTACAGTTTGGTGTCCAGACAAGATAGTACGTCCAAGATAGTAAGTCCATGCTAAAACTGAGGAAGCAGTCTATGAACAGCGCATGGTCAATTAAAACTCTGAAGGGAGTCACTGCTAGACCAACTGATGGGACAGTGGGGTGAAGGAGGGGGTGCAGTCGGAGCAAGAAGGGAGGGGGTGGCGTGCATGGGCAGAGTGGGGTACACAAGCTGGGGTATGTTGTGGTCAAGTTGTGGAGGTGTCAAGTAACTCCTGCTGACACCTGTCTGATAAGGGCTGCACAATTTATAGTCGTGGCTATAGCACGACCATGAATTATGGTCGTCTTATCAAGACGACCACGCAGAAGAGTCGGTCAGAAAAAGGTAAACTTCTCAACTGATGAGGTGAATGGGCAGCACCCTGCGGTCGGGCCGGGGAACACTGTTCGTGCGCCGGGGGAGAAAAAAAAATAGGAAGGGGGGAAAAAGAGGGGAAGGGGGAAAGAGGGGAGGGGAAAAAATAGGAAGTTTTGTTTCCCAACTTCATATATAAAGGTACTTTTTCCTTGTGTTTTGATTTCCTACGGTTTTAGTCTCATCTGTTCTCACTTTCACTTTGCAAGTCAGCAAATGATACTCTCACATTGTCTCACATTGCATGTATATTGCTCTACTGTACCCTTCTGACAGAATAATATTCGAGACAACTCAAACCCGCGTCTTCGTAGGTTCCAACTCTTAATCTAGGCCTTAACCATCAGACCATGGTCGCCAATTATTTGACCAAAAATAGCAGATTGGAATGAAATTCGCAGAAGATTCTTTCGTTAGTCATCCAAAGTTTTAGGACTGTGAAGCAGTACTTTTTTTTTGATAAAGCAAAACAAACAGAGCAATCTCAATCTGAACAGTTTTATTGCATGGTCATGGAACATGACTTTTCTTTTTTATTACTATGCATAATATCAATACAATTATGATGACTTAAATCAGATGTCACCACAGTCGATCACATTGAACATGGTACATTACATAACATATTAAGTATGCGTCACATATAATATACTTTATTAATCACTTGTGTGAACTTTGTTTTAACAATCCTTATACATTCATAATTAACAAATGACATGACATAGGAATTGAATATAACAAAAAAAGTACAAGACAAAAAAAAGTAGCTCAGACCAGATTGAATCAATGGCTGTCTTACAATGTAACAGCTGATGGTACAAAAGACTAATACACGGTTCTACGGTTCCGGCGCCATCTTGGCCTCATTCTGGATGTTCGGGTAAACAAACGCACATGGTCTGCAGCAGAAGCTGTGGAGACACACTGCTGCATTGCAGTTTCATCTTTGGGGGCCTAGAATCGTCGTAAATTAACGTTTTTTAACCCGGAAAAAAATACCTGGGTGAGGAATGAGGGCAGGATGGTCCGCCAGCACTGTTTTTGATGTGATTCCAGTGTTATTTTCCTCATAAAACCCCCGTGAATACGGCGATTCTGTCCCTGTCACAGCCAAACTGCATTTTCCCAGCAGGTTGTCTTCTTCTTCTTTATTGGTTTTCCCTCAGCTCATGTAGAGGGAGGGATGGGCCACTGTCCTGGACTGGCCCTTCTGTAATGATAATACCAGCAGGTTGTGTGAACTTGTGTCACAGCATGCGGACCTCCTAAAACACCTACATGAGTCTGTTTCAGCATGTATTCAAGCCTGCTGTAAATACAGATAGACAATGTACATTCATGAAACTTATAAATTTCACTTTTTAGGTCCAATACTAGAATATTGACCCAGAATATTATAATCAGAATATAACTTGAGTTCTTGTCAGGTTATTTAATTAAATGGCAATTCTGTAGGTTGGATTTGCTCAATTGATCAAATAAAATCCCAGCCTTTCTCAAATTTTGTAATTCACACTCCCAGTAAAATTATCTCTTCTGGTTCAAAGCAGCATCATTGTGTTACCTCAAATTCCAAATAATAAATTTGACCATTTTTTGTTGGATTTTATATTTTCAATACATCTGTGCACAGATGAACATGACTTGTGTATAATATTATGCGGGAAGTGTAGGCCTACCAGGCCCTACCTATATTAGATCACCTATAGATAACTTCATCGCCCTATACTCACACAAGAAAATACCTGAGAGATAGATTAATTGGCCCCCTATAAGCAGGGGGGATCCAGAAAATTCCGTTGGGTGGGTCTATCGCGCTATCGCGACATAACGCGACTGCGCTGATAAAATTAACATGTAAAAATATATAAATTTTGGTCTGGTGGGGGGGGATGCATAGACAACAATCCCCCCATCCCCCCCCCTGCGTCCGTCCCTGCCTATTGGACCTGTAGTTCAATATTGGGACAACTTGTACTAGTGGTCCAATATGGGGACCAGCGCAGGGTTGCAAAGAGGCAGCCGTAAATAGTTGTGTAAAAACCGCCTTTTACTGCCTTAAATGCCTTTTACTCCAAATCAGCCTTAATTTGGTCTGTCCAAAAGCCCAAAAGTAGGAGAATATACCTTGCAATGATTGAAAACCAGATTATTTGTCGGTAGAAATATTATGAATCAATACTGCATGTAAGTTTGGCAGGGGCGTAATTTTCAATGGAAGTGTGGGGGGACACGGCGGTCGGGCCGGGAACACTGTTCGTGCGCCGGGGGGAGAAAAAAAAATAGGAAAGGGGGAAAAAGAGGGGAAGGGGGAAAGAGGGGAGGGGAAAAAATAGAAAGTTGAGCTCGAGCTCCCTATCTCCTCTATGTCAACTTCAGGCCTTATGGGAAAGCCATACCCCCTAGATACACCCCTGACTTTACTGACCTGCCTCAAATCGCATATCCTAGTAAGTGTAGCCATGCCAGCTTCAACGGAATGCTGAAGGTGTATCTGTGAGGCAGCTGACAGCAATATTTACACCAGAGCTGCTCTCTTTCACATCTGCTTATTACTTGGTGGGCATTTCTACTGAACACAGACGTAATAGGCAGCTGTCCCAGTTTCCAATTTGACACCCAACTGCAGCCAAGCTACTCTCACCTGCCTGTACAGCAGACTGACTTGTCAAGAGGGGCAATGCAACATTAATTGAGGAACCGGCAGAAACCAGATGCCACACTGATTTACCAGCAGTTCAGAAAATTATGACCAAGAGTGGTAAATGTACTATTTACCAGCCTCAGTTCAATGGGCAGCCCATGCTAATGTAATCCTGAGAAACTCAGCATCTTAAGCAAATCTGAATCAGGAATTTTGACTTGGTTGAGCAAACAGCAATTTCTTTGTCTGACTCAGGAAGTCTTACCTACTGTAAATTTATAAGATTGCAGAATTGGTTAGAATATACTGTTTAGGTTTATTGCACACCTTTATAGGGATTGTTTAATTAGGTAAGTAAAGTAATTGGGTTAATCTACATCACGATAGGTCGTTAATGAACTGGCTTATGATATTTTCTTGCATGGGACAAGTGCCGTCATCTATAATACAAAGCTTTTGCAATAAATTCTCAATTGTTATGCATGTGGCCCCACCTATAACAGACGTGAACTCGTAAAATTTGTTTTGCATAATTTTAATATTAAATTGACAAAATGTACGAGGGGTTTTCCATAAGTTCTGTCCAACTTGCCATAACTTTTGCAATATTTAATACAGAATCATGATATTTGGGTCCAATAATATTGAAGTAATTTGCAAATGATCCTGAAAAAATCAGATCTGAGAAATAAAAATAAATGGTTAATTTGTTGTCATTGAGACCAAAAGTCATGAAATGCGGCATAGGGCACTTTTAGAGGTACAGATTCTTTGTATCTTGTCAAGAATTCATTTTTTACCAGAACTACAGGACAAGAAATGTTTTAAAAATAATCCCTAACATTTCACAAATTCTCAAAACAATGAACTTGACACTGAGTACATTTCCTCTAACTTTATATATCCTTTAAAAAATCAATGCCTCACGGTCCTCATATTGAGATTCCTGTTGGTGTTTCACAGACTTTTTGTACTTTACGATGGGTTTTTCCATAAGTTCTGTCCGACCTGTCATAACTTTTTCTAGATTTTCTGCAGAAAAATTATATTAGGGTCAGTTGATATTGAGGTAATTTGCAAATAACCCCAAAACATCAGATCATAGAAGTTAAAATAAATTGTTGATTTGTTGCTATGGAAACCAGAAGTCATGATATTCTACCGCGATCTTGGTAACGGACAAATACTTATATATCTTGTCAAAATATGTTATTATTACAAGAGATATAGAACAAAATATATTCAAAACATTCATAGCCATTTCACAACTTCATAAACTAATGGTTGGCATCCCATAAATACATGTTCTCATACTTTCTAACCATGCTTTAATAAGATACGTCTGTCTTCATGTTAAGGTCTGTTTTGGCATTGTCCAGTCTTCTTTTCTTAGGTCTTCCAATGTGTGCTTTCTTCATTCAGAAAAAGTTTGTACAATTTTTTTTTGCTCTATCACTCATAATGTCTTCCTTGTATGTGTGATTGAAGGTTCTTACTCTCTCTGCTAATTTTTATCCAATTAAATTAAAGAAACATGACATGCATATATGGTGTCATCCATATCCGAAAAATTTCTCATTTTAAAAAAAAGGGAAACTGCACAGGATATGGTAAAGTAATTGAGATGTGACAATAATACCAGTTTTCATTGTTATTAATGTTTTTACAAATAACTGATTGTATTTTATGAAAAAAAAAAAGAATATACACTAATTCAATAAGTCAAAACACGGATAATGTAAGCAGGTGTTCAATTGTTTTAAGTGAGCATTACAAAATCTGCGCCACATTTCATGACTTCTTGTTTCCATGGCAACATATTAAGCATTTATTTTTATCTATATGATCTGATATTTTGGGTATTATTTGGGAATTACGTCAATATTATCTGACCCAAATATCATGTTTCTATATCAAATCTAGCAAAAGTTATGAATAGTTGGACAGAACTTTTGGAAAACCCCTCGTATCATAATGTTTATTTGAATATGTACTACACTCTTGAAAGAACATTTTCAATTACAATGCATGTGGCTTAAAACTCATGTGTAATTGTTTCAGTCCTCTGAAATTCAGACACATTCTGACTAAAATGTAGCAAGCAGAATTTTTACATATATAGAATATCCAACTCACATGAGCATTCAATTATAAAGTGCTGAGAAGGTGAATACGCCTCCTTTGCTTACCTCTCACAATGGTCATCAGTTATCTGAGGATAAATGTAATCTTCAGACTGACGACCAACCAGAGGCAATTTGAAAGACGGTGAGATTGTCTCGCTGTGAGCAGTACGTTACGCCCATATAATACATGAAAGTTATAAACAATATACCAAGTGAGGGACCACTTGTAAGCATCCTTATAAGAGGCCCCTTTCCTAAATTTGCTCATGCCATGAACCCAAAAAGGTTCTACAAACCACTTACCCTGAAGAACCTTGTAGGGCTCTTGTAAACTCCCCAGGGTTCTTTGACCTAGGGTGCTTCCCAAGCACCCTATGAGAAGGTGCTTCCAGGCACTCCATGGGGAGCTGTATTTGTGACAAGGCAAAGCACCTTATTTGGTTGTTCCAATCCCTTTTCGTTCTTAGCGTGTATATGATTCCAACCTACAATGCAGTCTCGAGGCATTACCACTGGCTGATCTAAACAACCAATTCATGGAACAAATGCATTAATTAATTCCTACCACAGAGCTTGACTTCACTCAAACTCTGCTCACTGGGGTACCAAAAGTCTTAATATGCATGAATGGAAGGTGTGGCTGAGCTGCACCAATCAGCACCCCTCAGTAACCACATCTGCATTTTAACGTCCTTTAGGTGCCCCATTTCCGTCGCCGCTGGCTCGCAGCCAACACCCCAGCAGGGCTGGCAATCAGGGCTTGGTTAGGGAACCGTTCGTCATGAGGCTGCATTCGCAAGGTCAACAACACCTCTTTGAAAGACGAAGGGGATTCCAAGAGAGCTTGGAGATGCCACCCATACATAAATTTAGAACTGCAATGGAGAAAGACCCACTATTACACTACCCTCCAAAAGTTTGAATACACCAGAAAAGGTGAGATTTCTTTCAAAAATACCTCATCTTCAACACAACTTTTGTTTTATACATACATCAAACAATATGGAAACACATTCAGTCCATAAGGTGCCCATATTTCATTGTTTTAGATCATTTTGGTATAAAATTTTATAAATTTCTCGATATCCCATTTTTTCATTTTTTATGAAAAGCTATAAAAGTACTGTTTTCTTCCATATTTATGACATTTTAGCATTTCTTACACATTTCCACTGGTTTGTGATGATTTTACAAGTAGTTTCAGACCAGAAAATGGCCATTGAAAATCGGACAAAAATACTGATTTTGGCTATTTTTGGTTAAAAACAATGCTGAAACAGCTCAAATAAAATAATTTTCACTAGAGAAGATACATTCTATGATTAAACTCCATGGTGACTCGAAATTATCTAAATTTTGTATTTTTGATGGTTTAATGTCCAATGTCTTTTTGAGGTTTAAAATAACTGTTACGATCATGTTACAACTCTGGAAACACTTAAATATGATTAAATTTCACAAACGTAGAAGATAACTCGGCTGTGACAATTTTTTATAAAATTGCAAAATTTGGGATATCGAGAAAGGCCACAAATTTCAACCAAAATGACCTAAAATGACAAAATAAAGACAACTTCTGATTTCAATGTGACTTCTTTTTATGTTTGATGTAAATATTAAACAAAAATTCCATTTAAAATCAAGTATCTTTAAACGAAACCTCACTTATCCAGGTGTATTCAAACTTTTGGAGGGTATTGTATTACTTTACCAATGAGTTGGTGACAATTTCTCTGATGTGGCGTTACTGATAACAAGAGTAGCATGCTTGATAGGACGAAAAATCACTTGTTTTGACAGTGTCACTTTAGTTTTTGGGTCATTGAACTGTTTGTACAATATCAGAAATCCTATTATACCATGTGTCTTCCCTTTCAGCTGATAATGATGGCGTTAATCCGGGATCCCTTTTGGCTCTCTGCTACATGAACTTATCAGAGGTGATAAACACACTTTCATCATGTAAGTTAATTGAAATTTCAATCAGCATCCTGTATGCTTTATATCCCTGATATACGCTATACAATGTAAGTTGCCTGTTTGTGTGTATATATAACCTACCTAGATTATAAGCTAGCATATAATATAATATAACTAGAATAAACCCATTGAGAGTGGAATAAAGGAAACAAAAAATATCTGAGTACACTGTCAGATTTCTACTTACCAGAAAGTTAATGAATTTCGTCAATTGGCCAATGGCAGAGGTCTTGTTGAGGGTGCATTCACCATTAATATGATGATGCCAAAGCATAGAGAGACCGTCAGAGGATTATCCACTCTTTGGGATTTTTAGCTATGGGTTCATTTTTAAACTGTAGTTCTGAGGCGCCATTAAAGATTTTTAACTCAAAGCCTTGACATTTCTCATATGGGTGATGTCATCAGATTTTTTGATGCGTGAGTTAGGTCAACGTACTGTACACATGGCGTCATGAACTATTTATAACTTCATAAATGTGACGTCACCTCTGGCTAACTGTTGTGACGTCATCACCATTGTGCTCGTTACAATGAATGACGTCACATAAACGCCGACACTTTTTTTGTTTGGCGCATGCAAAAAAGTTTCTTAGTATATCCCTGTGTGGGTAGCTCTGGCTCCTACCATTTGAAGACCTCTGGTCACTGCGCTTCGTGCAGAGACCTGGCGGTCTCCAATTATAAGATGTACAGGCCACTAGATATACATATTATACATTGTTACAAGCAGGCCTCTATATGTTATAAGCCAACTGCTACCTTGACCACAAAAGCAGTATGCAATAATACAGCATTTCCCACCCTGTATTGTAGCACTTGTCCTTTCAACAACAGCTTTTAGGCAAGTCTTTGTCCATAGTGTTCCTCATTTCTTGCTCAATTGGCATTTCTAGTATATGTCTATATTTTAAGGTTTGAAGCAATAGATGTTAAGGCAAAGTGCACTTCATGATGTGAAGAGTTATTCACTTGCTTGAGAGGACTGCCAAAGCAACTAAACAGAACACTTGTCACTGCAGCACGGAATGGCCAGTCATGGAAGAAGAAGGGAACGCCTCTGCAGTGATGATAAAAGAAGCAGAAAATAATTAAGTCAATGAAAAAATAAACCATAGGCTCCATAGCAGCAAACCTTCTGCAAAAAAAACACAACAAAAACACAATTATAGGCTACAACTAGAACAGTGCTAACATGACGGTAAATTCAAAATGAAGGCCATTTTGTGGCAACCATTTTTTTGTCATGCTTGAACAGTCCATTTGTGACCTTAATATTTGGCTAAGACTTTGAAATTTGGTACAGCTGGATATGGATTTGGAACATGTCAAGAAATCCAAGATTGCAGCCATTCTTGAATTGCCCACTGTGACCTTAATATTTTCCTATTTTTAACCAGGCATTGAATCCAGAGATTCTTGTTTGAGATATGAAAGCAACAAATGCCAATTATGACTTGGTATTTATCAATGTGGTCACTTTTTGGTCTTTTTTTTAGTCCCCACTGAGGTGACCCCTTGGCCTTTGTAAAATATAAAATTTTAGAAATAGTCACCCAAGGTGACCCCCAGCCTAGCAATACAACTAGCAAAAAAATTTTGTTTGGGAGTCCCCCCCCGAGCCCCCCCCAGGTGAATTCCTCTGGCCTTGTAAAATATATAATTTTCAACATACCTCCCCAAGAGGTAACCCCCGCCTAGTAATATAATTAGCAAAAAAAAAAAAAATGTTTGGACATAGCATTGGAATATGAACTTTGAACTTTTTTATTGTTTATAGTGGCAGGTACAGTACATTCACATTTCATAAAAAAAATCATTATAGTAAATACCCAGCCCTAATAGGACTTATCTACCACTTCATGACAGTTATAAAATAAAAATCCAGGCGTACAGTGCCAACAATTTACAACGAATTAACGTAACTTACAACTAATAACTTCAAACAAACATAAATGACAACTTACATATTGTACAACTTTAAACATCTTATTTCCCATGATTTTTCAATGTATTTACATAAATGTATAGGCTCATTTTTAAACATATATACAAATTTCTGTGCTGGTTCCAATTCAGTAAAATTATTACAGGCTATACTGTTGTATAATTGTGTTCTAATATCATTATATGCTGAACAATTCAATATAAAGTGTTTTTCATCCTCTATGGAGCTATCTTCACACATTTGACACAATCTTTCTTCTACTGGCTGGTTCCTAAATCTGCCCGTTTCTATATTTAGAGGTGGTATACCAAGGCGTATTTGGGCCATTATTGATCTCTTTTTTCTATTTTCGATAAACACATAACTTTCAGTCTTAATATTACTCTATAATATGTAAAAATGAAAGAATTCAGGTGACAAAAAAATTTATATCATACTAAATTATTGAAAAAATGCATTTTTTAAAAGTAAATCAACTCTGTCTCAATAACCATGAGACATAATTTCATGTAATTTTCAGGAATTTGGCACAAGAATGTACTTACAGCAATAGTGTACCTTGAAGTTGTCATATACAGCCATTCTTAAAGTTTGAGACCCCTACTGAAGCTATGCAGTGTGGCTTCATTAGTTTTGATCTAGGCCTTATGGGAAGACTGATATCATGTTATTTTTGTTTTGTTAAATTTTGTATCTCGAGAAACATATTTACCATGTCGCCTCAATTCTAGAAAAGGTCATTATTTTGATAGTTTGACAATCTTACATTAGATCTGATTCTAAATTCAGTTTTTAAAGAGAAGTCGAAATAAAATACTTAATTTTAAGATCATCTAGATATTCATTGAAGAGTTAAGATTCACAAAGATTTAGAGATTTATACAATTATTTTCTCAGGCATGAAAAGAAAATTGGATTGAATTATTTGACATGAGGTAGTCTTTACGGTGTTTCTCACTTGATTACTTTGGTTTGTATTGTCATAGGCCTGAAAACAAGTAGGTTCCGTAACCTTCTCACATTCATGAGACATCATTTGTAAGTTTTCCCCATCATGATATCAAACAAAACAAGGCCCCTGTTGGAATATATTATAATGGTTGTGATAGTTTTCAAACCAGCTCCACAATAAAATTTTATGTTTAGCAGTTTTTTAAGACATTGCCATTGATCTCTTGTCGAACATTTCTTTGCAGGAGTGAGCATCAACCCTCCCCGGACATGGAGTCCGAAGAAGAAGAAGAAGCCACGAGGCTGTCTGGCAAAGAGAGGTGAGTGAAACTGCAGTGTGTCTCATCTAGCATGCGAACAAAAATAAAGCTCTGGTGTGACAGCCTGCATAAATCCAATGCATAGGATTGAAGGATTGACATTGCTACCAAGTTGTCTCGAACTAATTCAGGAGTGGTGTTGCAGTGCATTTTTGTGACCTCACAACAATAACGTCCATTATTCTAGTTTGGTCACGAATGTAAACAAGTAAAATGGGCTGTCATCATACGAAATTGCTCGAAAATCGGCAAAAAACGGAGACAAAACATCACGAAAATGTGATTTTCAAATCACAAATCGGCTGATCTACAAGCAGGTACATGTATTTCTGCTGTGAGACTTCTGGAAGCTGAGAAATCAGGCCAAATGTTAGTTCGCATAGGCCGTGATAGTGGAACTCTCCTTTTTCCAGCTCTCCTGTGTTGACGAGCAGAATAAAACTATTTCCGGGAACAAGCTGCCATTTTGCACCATTGCTGAGTCAATGGAGCTGGCATTCCAGGCCCCAGGGCACTTTTTATACATTGAAAACATTACGGATTTGCATTGCCGAGTCTTAAATGGAATGTTTAGCATGGATTGCCACCATATTCCAGTACTGTCAGGCTGATTAGACTTTGTTACGGACCTTAGAAACCCCCGCTCCATTGTAAATTCCCAGGCTGATGTTTCTGGAAATAGTTTTATTCTGCTCGTCAACACAGGAGAGCTGGAAAAAGGAGAGTTCCACTAACGCCCGCTATTAGGTCAGGACTAAGTTCGCATGTGAGATGAGACAAAGTGTAAGTACTTGACATCAAAAGCGACTGGTGACATTCTTGAGCGTAAAATATGTATTATTTATCTATCAACATTTACAACTTATTTACTCCATGAAAAGTAAGATTCTGAACTTGAACAAGAGAGGGGAGAGAAGATAGGCACTGAAGTTGAAAAGCCAAGTTAACAGTTGGACAGAATTATTTTGATCAACATTGTTAAGATTTTAGATGAACAAGTCAGATATGCAAGGATATACTAAATATTTACTGTGTTAGTTAAAGACAATTATATTCCTGACAGTAAACCTGTAAAGATTAATTAGTGTGATTGTCATATCATTCAGTCAAAGACGTATTCGTATTAATATACCTTGTTCCAAATTATCAGGCAAGTAGGCTTTTTCGTGATATCTCCAAAAAACTAGAATTTCTCGTGAGTGATTAAAAATGAGTTCACTTCCAAACACGTCCCCAGGACTCATGGCAGTGACAGAAGCTTCCTGGTCAATTTTGGTGCTAGTGCAACCTATTTGGCTGTGGATTTGGTGTTAAGTTGGACACTACTGTCCTCGAGCTATCGTTCTTGGGCAAAATAGTTTGTACCAATGCCCTCATGCCAAGTCAATTTTATTCACAAGCAACAGATATAAACTTTTGCTGGAAAAATCTTACCCTACCAAAAACATTTTATCCTCTCCAGAGATAGAAAGACAGATAGATAGACAGAAATGATAAGTGCAGCCGCCTAATAAGCCCAATTCCGGACGCTCACGAGGATTGATTGATGAGATTGAAGAGAGAGCGGGATAGACCGAGGTCACAGTCTTCATGTTGCTCCAGGCAACATAGACTGAGGACATTCCTATTGCTGAGCACTCTTCAGATCATCACAAGAAATCGGTGATGAGAACAACCAATCAAACAGGAATAAACGCAGAAAACAACTAACTGCAAACAGAAAGCAACAGAAGAGGTCACCTGGTTTAACCTGAGGTGTTTTAAACTCAATGGACAACCAAGATTTTAGAAGGCATAAGGAGAACCCTTTTTAAAAATTAAAACTTGTGGATGATGCTGCGGTAGTTATCATCACTTGTGAAAAAAAATGTACCTACATACATTGTACCTACCTACCTATCTACCTAGATAGAGATAGATAATTTATTTACCAACAAAACAGTCACATCATTACATGAACGTAAGTGGCATACGTAGCTTGTTGGAGGGGTACCCAGGTAAACTTAAAGAAGCATGGGTGCTGGAAGGAAATTCGGGTGGCAGGGGCGGTTTCACAAGAAAGGCAAATCATATTCCCATGACGAAATTTAAATAGAGAGTCATTGCTAGTTTGGATTATTATATAACCACTAACTTGTGTCTGAAATCATTAAAATATGGCAGAATAATGTTTTTCCTTAAAATCAAAAGGGCACAACTTGCCCCCTGCCCTCCTTGGACAACGGCAGGTGGGGGGGGGAAATTTTCCCCCCTGCCCCCCCGTTCTGGCACCCCTGTAAAGAAGTTTGTTTCTTTGGCACCCCAGGTGAGATGAGATGAGATGAGACAGAAGGAGATGAGCTGAGTGTCAAAAGATCAAACACAATCTCACTTAATTCGTGATAATAATCTTACTATTTAGATTATAATGTGATTTAATGTGATAAAATAAGCCATGACAATCAGTGGATCAAAGAGTACAAAAAGTCATCAACCATGTCATTTAATTACGAACCAAAATATACTTACTTATCTTTCTATCAATCAATCAATCTATCTATCTATCTATCTATCTATCTATCTATCTAGCTATCTATCTATCTATCTATCTATCTATCTATCTATCTATCTATCTATCTATTTGTCTGTCAATGTATCTCTCTATCTCTCTATCTCTCTATCTATCGCTCTATCCATCTCTCTATTTATCTCTCTATCCATCTCTCTATCTATCTATCCATCCAGGGGCATGCTAGGAATGGCCTGGGGAGGGGGCATGGCCCAATGGTCCCCCTAAATATGCCACTGTATCTATCTATTGATCTTATCTATCTATCTATCTATCTATCTATCTATCTATCTATCTATCTATCTATCTATCTATCCATCTAATATTTTGAGAACACTTCGTTAATTATCAAATATTATAATTTTGGAGAAAGCTTTGTTCATAGCTTGTCCATACATTTTTTGTGCTTTCAATACAGGAAAAGAGACACGTTCTGAGAAGTTTCAAATGTGGTATCAATTAAAAAACTTAAATATTGGTATAGATCTTGATGGGTTCAAAATTTCAGTTCTAGCATTTGCAGATGATAAAGTCTTATTGACCGACAATGAAAAAGATTTGGATTCAATTTTGAGACATGTCGAACAATGGTGTAATAACTATAGAATGAAAGTAAACACAGATAAAACAAAAATTTCCACTTTCGACCTAAAAGATCTGCTAAAACTAAATACAATTTTCAATTCAATAATTCAACACTAGAAATTGTCGATAAATATAAATACCTAGGTGTAGTTCTTAATGAATTCATCAATCTGACATTGCTTTCAGAAACTCTAGCAGGTGGAGCTGGTAGAGCACTCAGTGGAGTGATATCTAAATTTAAACAAATTAAGAACATGAGGTTCAATACCTATGAAAAACTGTATTCTGCAAATGTTGTTCCGATACTAGATTATGCATCTGGGGTATGGGGATATAATAGTCATATAGAAGGAGATAAAATTCAAAATAGGGCAATTAGATACTTTATTGGGTTCACAATAAGACAGCTCTTCAGAGGCTTAGAGCGAGATATAGGTTGGAGTAATTGTAAGATTAGACAAAATGTAAACATGATTAAACTTTGGAATAGGCTTGTACTAATGGGAAATGATTGACTCACAAAAAAGGTATTTGAATGGGATCTCAAAATATGTAAAGGCTGGTCCAAAGAAATTTTAGAAATATTTCAAGACTAATTTTGTTGAAATATTTTATGAAAAGACTGTTTGTAATGCAAAAGCAATTGAAAAGAAACTTAACGAGGACCGGAATAGTGTTTGGTGTGATTTGCTGTTGTTAAAACCAAAATTAAGAACCTACAGAACATTTAAGAGTAATGTTAAGACTGAAAGTTATGTGTTTATCGAAAATAGAAAAAGGAGATCATTAATGGCCCAAATACGCCTTGGTATACTACCTCTAAATATAGAAACGGGCAGATTTAGGAACCAGCCAGTAGAAGAAAGATTGTGTCAAATGTGTGAAGATAGCTCCATAGAGGATGAAAAACACTTTATATTGAATTGTTCAGCATATAATGATATTAGAACACAATTATACAACAGTATAACCTGTAATAATTTTACTGAATTGGAACCAGCACAGAAATTTGTATATATGTTTAAAAATGAGCCTAATCAATTATGTAAATACATTGAAAAATCATGGGAAATAAGATGTTTAAAGTTATACAATATATTATGTAAGTTGTCATTTGTTTGTTTGAAATTGTAAGTTGTCACTTACGTTAATTTGTTTAAAGTTGTAAATTTTTACTCTTTGTATTGTAAATTGTTGGCACTGTACGCCTGGATTTTTTTATTATTTTATTTTTTATTTTTTGGAACTGTCAAGAAGTGTTAGATAAGCCCTATTAGGGCTGGGTATTTTTACTATAATGAATTTTTTATGAAATTTGAATGTACTGTACCTGCCACTATAAACAGTAAAAAAGTTCAATCAGTCGCTTTCTTGTATTGAACTGCAGGAATGCCCACCAAAGAAACTGTTGTTGTTTGTGTGTGACCAACAGGATTATAAAACGACTTGCCCAAGATGTGTGAAGTACAAAAATTAAGCTGGTAAATCAGTGGAAAGCGGCCAATTTTGATGCTTTGAAGTACAAGAATACGTTGAGATTTTCATACAATATGTTTTAAAGCATTTGTCATAGATCTTGGCATATACCTTTATTTAGGCTCAAAACAGCTGCGACACGTTTTTGTGTCGCAGGTGTAGTGCTTGACCTATGCTTTGACTCCCATGCATCCTTGACAACTGCATTGTCAAGGTGGGTCTTCCACATGCAGAGTGTAAGTGTGTATGGCAGCCAAATAGAGGAGAGTGGGGACTGATGGGCTGCTTGACAAATTATTGACAGATAAAGGATTCAAACTGTGCACCCTATTAGCTGGTGTAATTCTCTTAAAAATGATATAAGATTCACGTAGATCAACCTAGGAAGAAAGATTAGAAAACACATTTTCTGTCAAGAAAGATGGTGGCCCATCGGTCCCCAACCATGGGGACCAATGGTCCATCCCATGGGGTCCGATGGACCATGTTAATAACTTGCCAAAGTGTTGATAAAGAATTCAAAATTTGTTTCCAATATGTTTTTGTTGATCCATCTGAGTGTATAGGACAATAAGAGATCGAAAGAATATAGATATGCCCAGATTTTACACTTTGAAAAAAAGCTTAATTTTCACAAACATCATGAGTTACTTTTTTGTAGTTATAGTCAATGTATTGAGATGATATTTTAACAGTACAAGAACAGATCTCTGCATTAAAAACTATATTGGAGAATTCCAACACGATTGGTTCATTGGTCACTAAGAAAAAAAAAATTACTTGATATTTATACAGAAGTTTGACTACCACCGTGATCATCAAAATCTTGCTCTAATACCTCAAATTTGTTGATGAATATTTAAAAATGAGAATATTTTAATTTTGTCTCCATCAATGAATCATTTCTGTCAATCATTTTGATTTTTAGTGGAAAAATAAAATTTTCCAATGATATTGTACTAGTATGCCACCTTCAGGAGAAATCTTGAATCAAAACAATAAAATTCATCAATAACCCTCCATTAGCTTATATTTGGTGAAAATTTAATTTACACTCATTATTACATCAATGTCTAAGGGGGTCCATATGTTTATTATATCCCAAATACTAGCCTACCTATATTGAAAATTTGTAATTATGGATATTTTAAATTTCCACCATTTTGTGTTCGAAGCCATTACTAAGACAAATCTATCACTGTAAATTTGAGGGCTTTCATTTAAGTCAAAACTTATCATTTAAAGATGCAAGCTGAAGTTCTTTTGTGCTTTTTCCCATAAAAGACTTTAATATCCAGCCCCATGCCAATACGCCACCTATAGAAAATCTCAAGAAATAGTGGCCCATCGGTCCCCATGTTGGGTGGCCCATTGGTCCCCAAAAGCTTTCTGAACAGTTAAACCCCTCTTTTTTGGTGAAATATGGTTCTTGTTCCTAAAATTCAATGTGCAAATTGTCACCAATATATAGGACAAATCATCATAGAAAATATATTGCGTCGAGTCTGCACACTTTTGAGATATTAAACTTTTTCTGAATCAGAAAAAAATTTTTTAGATGTTGAAAATTTCATTTTGCCTCCTACACACCTGTACTATCACTTATTGATCTGTGGTAGATATGGTATTCATAGATGTGATAAGCAATACTAAAAATGCAAATTAGATGTTATGAAACATTTTTGAAGTGGAGTTAAGAGGATGGCCCACTGGTCCCAATGGCCCATCGGTCCCCATGTTCCCCTATTGCATGATGACACTGAACAACTGTAGATCAAGATAAACTCAGCAACATTTAAAACGCACACTTTTAAAAAGACTAAAAGTAGTACTTCCTCTTAAGATATCAACATAAAAATTAGAAGTGTGCACATTTTTATCTTGATATCTTAAGAGGAAGTACTATTTTTAGCCTTTTGAAAAGTGTGCGTTTTTAATGTTGCTGAGTTTATTATATATTATGTTATCAATTAAAAACTACCATTTAATGTAATAAGACCTCTCTGTTTGATCATTTATTCAGGTACACAAAAATAAAAGGCAAGATCCGGCATTTGACATGGTCTAACATTGACCAAGAGAACAAGGAGATTCTGGAAATCTTGGACGAAGGAAATATCATTTACCCGAAAAAAGGACCTTCCATTGATAAGATGCTGGTTGGTAAGCTAGATGACCTATATCTGAAACCTTCGTATGCAGAGCTGGTTCAGGTAGGCATTTGTTTAAATGTATAAGATTATTCATAACTTATGCTTAGCGCTTACTGTGGTGCTTTCCAAAAAAAAGCAAAGCTGTGTGCGTCATGCTATGGGGAAAATATGAATTCAGCTAATTTTTCCCTCAGATTGAAACTGAAAGTGAAACTGTGAACTGTCATTGCCTGAATTTGCTCATTCATTCAACCTTGCTTTAAACTGGCCACATTGTATAACTAATTATATATTTTTAAAAGCAGTTCCCTCCAGTGAAAAACACATGCAGTTTCAGGGAGAAAATGTTCCTAGATATGGGATATTCTAAATATTATAATCTTACCAATCAATTCCTGATGGAGGTATAGCATGATTGCAAATATATTCTCTGAACCCTCTTTCAGACCCTGTATCACAGCTATGAGGCAAGGGCATGGCTGCAAAAAGATGAGCTGGCATACATGGTTTGTAAGCAGATAAGAGAAGGGACACTCAGTGAGCCATTGCAACTAGATCGAGCACTTCGGATTACTACCAACTCCATTGCCAAAGAGGTTAAAGCTAAACTCAAGGTATGAATGTTTTAAACAGTTCAACAAAAGTATGTCACCCTTTAGATAAACATGAATCTCGCAAAGATTCCTTTGCTGATTTTTATGACAGTTAGTTGAATTATTGCCCTGCACATTGACCTCACATGTGTGCATTTGTAGCTTTTGGCATTATTCCTGGCTGAGACAGCTTCTTCGAGTGAGCCCAGTGTCGTCAGTGTAGGTTGGGCTTTTTTTTACCAAGGGTGCTGTGAGGGGCTTTCAAAAAGTACTGACCAGTTTTTTTGGCATACATTTCTCTTTAAAGCAGCTGAATGAAATTTTCACAGAGCCATTTTCAGGTATGCCACTATCAATTTGAAAATATCATATCTCTACAAAATGTTCAAATTACATAAATTTCAGTTGCCATGGAAATGAAAAGTCTGTGCACCCTGCGCAGGTCAAGTTTTTAGACCAAATCCAACGATATATGCAGCCGTGTAAATAATCATACAAGTTCATATAAAAATGAAATTGATTATGCCAAAAATATTTCCCAACAGCCTAACAGTATTTTAAAGTGTTTTTCATTGAATTTCAAAGAAATAAATCTTTAATCCATTTTCTGTGGGAATCACTGAGGTCCTTCAAACTGAGCAGTTCCAAAAATCGGGAGTTTCTGAGGAAATTCCTGGCCCCCCATTTCTCATGATGAGCATCGTATCTTTAATTAATGAGCTCATATTAAGATTTTGGTATCACCAAAAGTAATGAAGGCCATGTCTGGTAATAAAGGCAGATGAGCCAGGTTAAGGATTCTAAAGTTCTTAAGCAGTGCCTGTTTTTAGTGCATGGATTGTTGCACCTCATTGTAATAATAATAATAATAATAATAATATGGATTTATATAGCGCTAATTTCAGTAAACTGCTCATCAGCGCTTTTTCAGATCAGATCACTTGTAGGAATTCTGAAACAAATGGGTTTTTAGATTCTTCTTGAAGCTTTCTAATGTTTGTGCAGTTCTCACTTTTTCAGGCAAAGTGTTCCAGAGTTTTGGTGCTGCATAGGAAAATGCTCGATCTTCAAACTTATTTTTGTTGCATGGAGCAGGTTCTGCTAACAGCAGCTTGTGGTTGCTCTTCAGGTTATGTTCTTGTTGAGATTTGACTTGAGCAAGTTCTTGGATGTATTGCGGTGCCTGATTGTTAAGTGCCTTAAATGTAGTTGTCATCAGTTTAAACTGAATTCTTGCTGTGATTGGTGACCAGTGCAGTTGTTTCCTACTCTCGCTGACACCTTTGTGTTTTTTCAATCTCTCAATTAAACCAACTGCCGAGTTTTGAGCAACCTGAAGTTTATTTATCAATCGGGTAGCAATGCCATACAACAGCCCATTTCCATAGTCTAAATGAGGAGTGACAAGTGCATTGACAGCAGTTTTAACTACTTCTTTGTCCAGGTTTTTTCGGAGTTTCGATAGGTTTCTCAAATTGAAGTATGCATTACGACACATTTTGTTGATCTGCTTCTCCATGGTCATATTTTTGTCGAAGAGCACTCCTAAATTGCGGACATGGTTGGCAATTTTGATTTCAACATTGTCAACATTGATAGATGTCATTTGAAGTTTCTTCAGTTGGTTTGGTGCTCCAATCAGAAGAAGTTCAGTTTTATCTCCATTATTGCACACTGCACAGCTTGTTGTCATTCAAGAAATTTCTGATTTCAGCAATACAATTTTCCTTTTTCAGTTTTGCATGTTCTTCACCGAAAAAGGTTGGTTTAAATGACAGGATAAGTTGCTCATCATCAGCATACTTCTGATCGTGAACTTCATTTCTACGTGCTACTTCACTGACTGGGGCAACATAGGAGTTAAATAAGATTGGTCCAAGTTTGGAACCTTGAGGAACTCCAAAATTGAGAGGAAGTTTGCTTGACGTTTTATCATTTATTATCGCAGACTGTGCTCTTTCAGAGATATAAGATTTGAACCATCTTAAGGCTGCACTTTGCACCCCATACCTGTTACGCAGTCTTTCTAACAAAATGCCATGATCAATTGTGTCGAATGCAGCAGACAAGTCCAGCAATACTAGCATTGTCACCTCCCCATTGCTCAGATTAAGCATAACATCATTATGGATTTTTGTTAAGAGAGCTATGAAATTGCTTGTAGGCTGACTGTTATCCTCAAGATTGTTCTGAGTGAGGTGATCAACATACTGTTTGATTACAGCACTCTCAATGATTTTACTCAGAAAAGAAAGGTTAGAGACGGGCCGATAGTTCTTTTTGATCAATACAAGACCTTCTTTCTTCAAAAGTGGTTTGACAAGAGCGTGCTTTAGTTCAAGGGGCATTTCTCCGAGTGTTAATGACATATTAACAATTTTCGTTATGATTGGCAGAAATTCATCAACACATTCAAGCAGTAGCCAGGTTGGCATTGGATCCAGTAGGCAGTCTTTGACTGGCATTTCAGTGATAAGTTTCTTAACTTCTTGTTCTGATAGAGACTTAAACTGATGTAAATTGTGGCTTAGGTTGGTTTGAGAGGCTTCAGTTTTGATCTTCGTTCCTGAATCTAATTTAGATCTGATGATTTTTATCTTTTCATCAAAGAAATTGTTGAAATCATTGGCTAGTTCTGTTTCATTTGTGTGAGGGGGAAGAGGCAGATCTCGTTTTCTGTTGAGAGGAGAATCTAGAAGTTTGAACATTGCCTTAGAATTTCCCTTTCTGACTTGAATTTTACACCTGAGATTGTCTGATTTAAGCTTATTAAGTTTTTCATTGAGAGTCGTTTTTCTTTGAAGATATACCAGTCTTTTTCTAAACAAGTCCTTCTCCATAATTTTTCTGCTTTTCTCTTTTCCTTTTTAAGAGGCTTTATTTCTTGATTTGTGAATGGGTTGGGTTTGCACACTGTCACAAGTTTAGTCTTAACAGGGGCGTGTATTGGGACAGCTGACAGAAAAGGTATTTCGGAATTGTATCAGCAAATAAGTTTAGAATATACCTTGAATGACTATAAGCATGTCAAGAAATAATTTTTCTCATGATCAGACATTTTTTACAATAAATTCTATGATCAAAAACGCAGCCAGTTTGCTGGATTTGGTTAAAGAAATTGAGCTGGGCTGGGTGCACTGAGTTTGCATTTCCATGGCAACTGAAAAGTGATTCAAACATTTCCTACATGCATGATATTTTCATAATAGATAGTGAAATACCTGAAAATACTTCTGTGAAAATTTCATTTGGCTACTTCAAGGAGAAAGGTCTGCCAGAAAAATAGATCAGAGCTTTCTGAATTCCCCTTATGTGTGGTGAGAAATATTGAGGATTTCCCAGGACACCATTCCGTGAGGGCTACCGCCCAATTTGCCCCACCTCTTTAAAATGAAACTGATGCCCCTGAGTGAGCCTTCTCCTGTTTTCATAAACCAATGTGTATGAACAATTTGGGGGAGCCACCAGCTTGAACTAATTATTTGATTTGTGAGGGGCCTCAAAAAGACAAAAAAAGGTCACTTAATTGATGGCCCTAAAATGATAACTCCTCCCAACTCCCACAGAAAGCTCTAACTTGCACTTGTGGTCAATTTATCAAAATCCCTCTATAATGGTAAGACAATGGTGCAGCATGCACCATGGCACTGTGAGCCGCAGCTGGTGACCCCAGTGCCACAGCCTACCACACCATGCTACAAAAGGTAACAATAGTAAATAAACAGAAAATGATGAGAAAATGACAAAAACTACACTGACAGCTTCTGCACAATAGAATGTACAATTTGGTTGTCACTTTGGTCCAAAAATGAACGTCATTGGATCTCACCAGAAACAGCATCAATGTGTGCATACATATCATAGATATTATGTCCTAAAATATTTTTGCACAAACTGTTCAAGTTCCTTTTGTAAAATAATATCATTCATGATCCAAATCATGAATATTTCAGGAGCAGGCCAACTTTAGCGGTATTAATCTGTCAAGAATATATTATAGTTCATCAGATAGGGGAGAATCTAAGCTCTCCAGACATATTTTTATGCTTTCTGTAACTTAATTAGGACCGGAGATATGGTCAGTTGAAAAAATGTTAATATTGTGCATTTTTTTACATAGCAGTAAATTCAGGGAGTCATCCTTTAACAGTATGACCTTCACTGATAGTCAGGTCTCTTAGTCAGGGGATCTTTAAATTTTGTGACATTCTTCAAGGGTATTTTGGGCAACAATTACTCTTAGATTTGTGTAAATAGCTCATTTCCTTTTATGGCAAATTTATGCTGAAAAACTTCAATAAGGCAGTGAAAAGATGAAATTTTCAAAAGTTAAAAAAACCATTGAAACAAAGAGTGGAGTTCATGGATAGTCATATATATATATATATATATATATACATGTTTATTATACACTTCAACAAGGTATATACAATGTAAAGGAAATTTAGATTAATCATATTATACTAATTATATATATTAAATTGATAATTAATTGACACAAAGTTCATATAGAAGGTCACTTCTCTCGTACATGCTAAAGCTATGAACATTTCCATGTATAATGTCTTTTATAGCTTCAATTGTTAGTAGTCAGCTCCATCAAATTACACACTTTGTGTACCAACTTATTCCATGGTGGTAAAAGTCTTGTCAGGGGCAAGTTGTAGAGTCTACTCAGGAGAGACAAATTACCCCCAAAGACAGTCCAATTTAAATCTCGTGAATACCTGGCCAGGAAACCAACCTTTGAATTGTCACTCTGAATCATCCGGTTATACAGTCTTAGGGATCTGTAGCTTATACAATCAGTAGATAAAGGAATTCCAGATATTTCAGGCAAGAACCTTGTGTGAGTCTGATAGGGTAACTTGAGCACTCTTCTGATGCTCCTGTTGTAGGTATTGTGAAATTTATTCACAACAAAGTCATTGAAGTTCCATGCTTCCGAGCCATAGAAACTACAGCATTGTGACTGGAAAACTTTAATTAAAGAGCTTGGCTCCACATTTCCGAGAGTACCAATTAGGGAATTAACATGACCAATGAAGTCAGAGATCTTTTTCCTGGTTTCCAGGCTTTCACCAAGATCTGAAGCCAGGAAATTCCCCAGGTGCTTGGCTTCTGTTTTCCATGGTAGTGTACTATCATTGAGACTGATTGGGCATCCTCCGATTGGTTTCTACCAAATTTCACACAGACAGTTTTTTCTTGGATTAAACTGCATTTGATACTCCTTGCTGAATTGTTCACATTTTATAAGCATTTTCTGTAATCCGGCCGCTGTGGGATAGAGCAGAGTAACAACATCCGCATATGCTATGACACCATAGTACTGGTGTCCTATCCAACAGCCAGAACCATCCTTCTCCAAAGTTTGCAGTAACTCATGTAGATAGAGATTGAATAAAATGGGCGACACAACGCTACCCTGTCTAATCCCATTAGACGCATGAAAATAATCTGAGTGGGCATCCTTCCAAGCAGTTCTTATAGATTGATTTTCATATTGATTCAATAAAATTCTAAGATCCAATGCTGGCAGTTTTTGATCCTTCAATAACATAAAGAGTTTGTAATGTCTGACATGGTCGAAAGCCTTCGACGCATCGAGAAAGCAGGAATAAACAGTAGACTTGTAATTGTTATAATATCTTAGCACCTCCTTTATAACCAAAGTGCACATTGTTGTACCAAGTTTTGGGCTTAAAAGCAAACTGAAGCTGTGAAGTATTCAGCTTGTCATTGTTTCTCATGATAAACACATGATCAAAAAGTTTTCCAAGGGAACTTGAAAGGGCTATACCACGATAGTTGTCATCACTGCACATGTCTTGATTGTAATCCTTGGGGATTGATATTATTGTAGCTAAGGTTAATAGCTCCGGCTGATGTCCATGTATAAACATGGCATTCAACATTTTAGAAACATTGATATGATAACTGTCACTGGTGTATATCAAATGACTTGACATATATCCACAATCACCATCTGACTTTTCATGTTTCAGTTTCTTATAGTCCTTGTCATACTTACGCGGAATCTCAAGTTTTTTTTCTATGCTGTTGAACTGTGATGTCAGAGATGACTCTATTCTAGCATTGCAATATATTTAAATTAACTTCAAGCTGTGATGTCATTTCAAACTGGGTCAGATTCCCCAGCTTCTAACCAATGCAAATCCACCAAACTGAGCATCACAGTTTCAACTCAGTGTCAGAGATAAATTGGGTCTGGGAAAAACCCATGCAAGTTTGACATCACATCCTCTCAGCCAATGGGCTGCCAGAACAAATATACATAACATGAGCCATGTGTTTACAAACAAATTGTCAAAGCCTTCTGTTTATACCAACTTCCATCAAAGTTTAAAGTTGTAAGTTAGCAAGTTTGTAGATTTATCAAACAACTCTGTGGGGATTATAACAGTTGTCTACTGTGAATACTCACAAAGCTGCCATTTGGTAGGATTAGACTGGTGATTGCTGTGATAAATCATAGGGATCAAAAATGTAATGCTTCCTTCAATGAGGTTTATTCACGGTTGACCATATGGCAAGACACCTTTTTGAGTTGTGTCACAGTTATTGCAATTTTATTGTATTTGACCACTGTTTGAAAACTCTCTTTTATTTTTGACCACTAGCACTTTGGTGTACAGTCATGCCTGGTTACTTTAAAGATATAACCAAGAGACAGCGTGAATAACAGCCCAGATTTGTGTGATTGCAAAACCTCAAGGATTAGAACTTGCTTTTATTCAACATTCAGGGAGCACATTTCATATCAAGGGTGGGGGGCTTGGGAGTTGTTTATTTTTAAATAAATACTTTCTGTTCAGTTTTCGTGTCCTGTCTGGACAACCAATGATGGATCTATAAATGTTCCGTCGGTACCAAGAGTGGTACATAACATCTTACTACTGTGTACTGCACCCTGCTGGTCCAATAAAATCAAGTAGTACCGGATGTCAAGGCCTATCAGTCTATCATCCATCCTACCCCAACCCCTCTCAACAGCCCTCCTGGCATTATTCACCCTCGTGCCGACATAGTCTAATGCCCAATGCACACTGCTATTATTTCTGTGCTGGTATCGTATGTGAGGCTGTTGCAACCCCAACTACCTCAGTGTGCACCAACTTTCGATGCTATTTAATGGACTTGCGATCCTGTCGCAGAATATCTAGCAGTGCTAGATATTCTGCGCTGCCGTCTTAGGTTTTAATGGACTTTTTATTACTTTTCTGGGGTTTTCTGAATGTGCATTGACTTGCGATACTGTGGCAGACCAAAAAGGGTTGAAACAACCAGGAGGGCTTGATTTTACCCCATTTTTAATTAGGGGTTGCCACAAGTTGGTAGGCAGGTAATACAGTGTGCACCGACTTACGATCCTGGGGTTGCAACAGCATCGCATTGGGCATAACAGGGTAACCACTGTGATGATGGAGTAACCAACGGTCATTGAGGGATACAGAGGGTAAAGCTGGGGGTAGTTCAGTTGAGCTGAGTTTAGTTGAGTGAGGGACTAGTTGATGGTATTTGAGGCCAGGTGGGGGAATTTAAGGTAAGATGAGGGAATTTGAGGCTAGGTGAGGATAAGAGGGGTTAAGGTTAAGGAATTTGTGGATTGGTGAGTGTGTGGCGGTGTAGGCCTATCCTACCATGAGGTCCCTTAATGGTTTCTAACATACAGGGCATAATATGAGAAAATCTAATTTTAAAAAAATTGCTCATTTTGCCTCACATGAACCAAGAGTAATTTTTTGCAAGGCCCAGCACTCATGCAGGTTACTACTGAATGAAAATATATTATGATCTGTGATTATGAAAAGAGAGAGTCAGTTCATATGATTTTTTTTTTATTTGTGACAAGCTCTGGTTTGGATTTTTTTTTAAAATAAAAAATGAATAAACTCTTTCTGGTCATTCTTAAAATAAATATTTCTGGTGGGGTATTTCTTAACGGGGTGTTGTTTGATTTAGAAATGAAAATTTGGGATATGGGATGCTTGAAAAATAAATAATTAATGTCGCTGTTACCACAAAATAGAATATAATTTCCCATTGAGGAAAAATTCCAAGGCCCTCCCCCCCCCTGAAAATCTGGATGTTCAGCTCAATTCCAATCAATGCCCACCATCCCATTGTAAGAAATTTGTTGTTTGTCATTGTTCTGTGACTGAAACAAAACTGAGCCAGAAGTGGTCAAATACAAAAGAAGAATTGAAGCTGTGGAGTGAACTGGGAGTTGGTAACACCTGAAGCTGTGAATCTGTGTCTTGACCATATGGTCAATCGTGAATAAACCTCAACATATCAATGTTTGAACTGTGATTACGTAGTTTACGGTCTGCCCATTGGCTATCAAGCTGTGATGGCGTAGTTGTAGGGGCTATCCCTGATAAAACTCTTACTCTGACACTGTGTTGAAACTGTGACGCTCAGTTCAGGAGGATCAACTTTGGCTAGAAGCTGGGGAATCTGACCCAGTTTGAAATGACATCACAGCTTGTAGTTAATTTACATATATTCGGTCATTTCAAAAACTGTAATTTTCCGAATTTCTGTAAATAATCATGAAATTCCCACAGTCAAAAATGTAGTACCAACCCTATTTTCATAATTTGATTTTAATTAATAAAAAATATGTTTATACAGTAAATTAGTCATAGTTTCATCGGAAAAAATAATTCATTTGTATCATAGGGCTAATTTTCAAAATTTAATTTTTCACTAATTTTGATAAGTTGGCAGAAATGTATAAATTTTGTGGGCCCAAGTCTGACAT
This sequence comes from Platynereis dumerilii, assembly GCA_026936325.1. NCBI lineage: Eukaryota > Metazoa > Annelida > Polychaeta > Phyllodocida > Nereididae > Platynereis > Platynereis dumerilii. The sequence continues at coordinate 21,920 of JAPTHN010000047.1, read as the reverse complement.
AGTAACACTTCCATTTGAGCCATTTCTCATGATCATTCATGAAAAAACACATATATTTGGTAAATCAGGGAGAAACTTGTGGGACATGCATATATTTTGAAAATATGGATACTCCAGGGGGGTCACTCCGAAACCGCAGATTTTGCTGCTTTTCAAAATTTGAAAAACATCCCATGTTTAGAGAGCAATTTCTGAAATTGGTGAGCACTCATATTAACTATATTTGGTTAGAAAATTGGCAGAATACTTTGATTTCATATATTTGTTGAGAAATTTGTGGGAAAATTTGAATTTTCAAAAATTCAGCCATTTCAAAAACTGTAATTTTCCAAATTTCCGTAAAAATTCAAGAAATATCCATAGTTAAAAGGTCAAAGTTTTGTCTACAAAAATAATCATTTTGTATCACAGGTCTAATTCTATAAATAAAATTTTCAGAAGTGTTATTGAGTTCCGATAATGTTTCAACTTTGTGGGCCTAAGTCTGATATAGTAACACTTCATTTCCCACCAAATTTGCTTATCACTCTTATTTTTTATTCAATTTTGATTATCAACAAAGTGTTGTCATGATTTCTAACTTGGGTGATCTGTTTCAGTCATTAACTTTTAATTTTTATTCACTTCTTACAATCAGGGGGTATGGAAATGATTATTTTCAATGTTGGATACATTTATATGTCAATTTAAATCCCTGAAATGTGTCATAAGAGGTTGTTATAGACAAGACTGAAATTGTAAGGCTATTTTGGAAGGTATTTTAGGTATTTAAATAAATTACTAAACTTAACTGTGACTTAAATATTAGCTCCACTTTTTATAGCAACTACTGGCACATCCCATTTAGGCAGTCACAGTAGATAGATAGATAGATAGATATGGTAACTGCAGCCCTCTAAGCCGTTCTCGGCACTCACGAGGGTTGATTGATCAGATGGGAGAGACAGCAGGAGTCCTTAAAATGTTACACACATACCCCATGTGAGGAATCTTTTACTTGCCCAGCATTGACACTGATACAAGGGGGCCGCCAATTTAACGTCTCATCCAAATGACATCCAGCTGGGATTTTGCTCATGAAGGTGCGCTGAAAATGTTAGGCTCCCTACCTTGGGTTCGAACCCATGCAAGCCAAGACCTTCAACGGAGCAGGCAGGCACTTCAGCCACTTGCCACCCAGCGGCCCAAGACAGGAGCACCAAACAGAATGAGCTGTTCTTTTGGTGAGCTTATATAACATCATCACCACTCTAAGAAATTGTTAACTTGTAACAATATAGTTATGACAATGGTCATTGTGACGTCATCAGACATGAACTGCTTGATCCAGGGAGGAGCTATCAAGTAATGCTAACGAAACAATTAAATAACTATAGTGATGAATTTACCTTCAGGAGAATTGGTATAAATTGTCAGAATTTTCGGCGATTTCTCATCGTCTTCATCAGTGAATGTGCTGTGGGGCTGAGTCATCATGCGAGCTCTAGTCCTCTGTCACATTCACGATGAAGACGATGCGAAGTTGCCAAAAATTCTGACAATTTATACCAATTCTCCTGAAGGTAAATTCATCACTCTAATGAATCTTGACTTCGGAGATCGAGAATCTACATTCAAAATAAATAATCTCATCATTTAGGGTAACTCCAATTACACTCATGAAACAATCACCTAAATCTTGACAGCATACATTTGCCATTATGTAACCCTGTTTTAAAAGTCCTTTTGTTGTCTAGGGTCACTTTGCAAAAGTTCCATCAAATGACCCCAAACAACCATCACATTGACGATGACAGAAACAGCGGAATAAATAGCGTTTTGATGAGCATCAGCAGCAACGGTGCATTGATATGCATGTCCGATATATACCAGATGGCGTTAGTGTCACTCACCCTCCCAGGCCTGTTGCCACATAGCATTTAGCCAGTCCAAAATTATTATTTTTTAGCAAAATTGTGATTGCACTGGAAAGGGGAGATTCAAGAAAGCGCATTCTGTAATCTATTCTTTCTTATTCATCCTCATTTAATCTCACTCCTTCGTGCCCATCCTGCTGGGTCCTCAGGCCGCCATCTTGCTAATCTCAGAATGAGGCTCAATGGCTAATCTCAGTATGAGGCCTGACATATTTTTGTGACCTAGGTATAGTGCCACCTCCAAGAAAATCAGACGATTTCCCACAATTACCTCCCTATTTAGGGAGAAGCGGATGATCTTTTGGTTTAAGCGGCTTTGGATTTTTGGTGAAAAAAAAAGTTTGAGTTTGTTTTCAAGTCGACGCTGAAAAAAAAGTTTGTTCAGCACATGAAAAAAACAACAACTCTGATTTTTTTTACGGAAATTTGGAATTTTCAGTTTTTGAGAATTGACATCTTCCCATAGTTTTCTCACCAGATATATAAAATCCAAGTTCTGCCAATTTTCTAACCAAATATGGTCAATATAAGTGCTCACCAATTTGAGAAACTGCCCTCTTAACAAGGCACGTTTTTCAAATTTTGAAAAACAGCAAAATCTGTTTCGGAGTGATCCCCCCCGGAGTATCCATATTTTCAAAATTTCTTCATTTCCCACAGTTATCTCCCCTGATTTACTAAATATACGTGTTTGTTCCATGAATGATCGGGGAAATTGGTTAACATGGAAGTGTTACTATGTCAGACATAGGCCCACAAAATTGATACATTTCCCAGAACTTATCGATATTTACGAAAAATTTAATTTTGAAAATTAGCCGTGCAATACAAAATAATTGGTTTTCCACATGAAAATTAACTAATGTACTGAATAATGGTAATTTTCATTGATTTCAATCACAATTATGATAATAGGGTTGGTACTACTTTGACCTTTTGACTATGGAATTTCATGATTTTTTACGGAAATTCGGAAAATTACAGTTTTTGAAATGGCTGAATATCTGAAAATTCACATTTTCACACAAATTTCTCGACAGATATATATAAAATCCAAGTGTTTTGCCAATTTTCTAACCAAATATGGTCTCTGTAAGTGCTCACAAATTTGAGAAATTGCCCTCTTAACATGGCATGTTTTTCAAATTTTGAAAAACAGCAAAATCTGCAGTTTCGGGGTGACCCCCCTGGAGTATCCATATTTTCAAAATTTCGCCATTTCCCACAATAATCTCACCTGATTTACTAAATATAGGTGTTTTTCTATGAATGATCATGGAAATTGTTTAACATGGAAGTGTTACTATGTCAGACATAGGCCCACAAAATTGATACATTTCCCGAAACTTATCAAAATTTGTGAAAAACTAAATTTTGAAAATTAGCCGTTTGATACAAAATAATTGTTTTTTCAGATGAAACTTAACTAATTTACTGAATAATGGTAATTTTCATTAATTTCAATCAAAATTATGATAATAGGGTTAGTATTACTTCGACCTTTTGACTATTGAAATTTCATGATTTTTTACGTCAATTCGGAAAATTACAGTTTTTGAAATGGCTGAAATTTCTGAAAATTCAAATTTTCCCACGGTTTTCTCACCAGATATCTAAAATCCAAGTATTCTGCTAATTTTCTAACCAAATATTGTCAGTCCTAGACCCGCACAAGATTGAGAAAGTGCCCACCAAACATGGCATGTTTTTCAAATTTTGAAAAACACAAAATCTACAGTTTCGGAGTGACCCCCCCAAGTAGCCTTTTTAGTGAAATTAATAAATACAGGTGATTTATTGTTAAAAACAATGCTAGCCTTCATCTAAACTCAGTTTGGATAGTTCTTGTTAATTTTTTCCAGCACCCAGAGAGGGCGGAACATTGACCATTTTTTTGTTGAAGAAATGAGGATTTCTGTGAAAAATGGCTTCCTGACACCCCTATTTTGAGGCCCCCCTGTGAGAAAAGTATTTTTAGTTTTGAAGTTCCAACTTCACATTTCTTCGTTTAAGAGGTGGTCTGGTACCTATGCAAAATTTTAGGCCATTCCGAGAACGTCATCCGAACAGCTCTGCATGATTTTCTCTGAGACAGCTCATTAAGGTTATAACATTGACTAACATGTGATTTAAGATTGAATTGGCGTATAGACATTGTCACAAACCTTCACAATAATTGCGGACACAATTTGCATTCTTTGACTTGCAAATGGCTGTTTCAGTTCATACAGACTTCAATCTGTCAAGGAAAAAGGCCCAATGTAATCAAAATCATAAAACACATGGGTATGCTGTGCATAAGGAACTACTTGACATAAATTAAATTGAAATAATGGTTCTTCATACCATATAAGATACCGGTACCACAAATTCGCATTTTCAATTATTTCATCAAGAGAAGAACTGCTGAGAGGAGATTTTTCTCCTGCACTTAAAACAGGACTATCTTTGTAGTGGAACTATAAATTTATTCACAATGTAATTTGACTTGCAGAGCTTTCAGAGACCATCAAGTCTCCTTCCTCAGTTCTAAGTGTGGATGTTTTTGTCACATGATGAGGTTTTTGTAGTTGTAACGTAACAAGATGTTGTTGTCACATGATGAGGTGTCACGTGACATAAGGAGCCCCCGGTATATTACCAGGAGGGTGTGACAATCCTTTGTGTTGGACATCCCTTTGACTTAATATTTAAGTCAATGAAAGGGTTTTTGCTTTTGCCAAATCTGCCGATCCATTGCATCTTTGGTCATTGCAAACCCGCATATTTGATGAACGAAACTGAAAAACTAGTTAAAGTTGGAAATGGGTTTTGCAACAAATCTAGGAAAAATGCATTGATAGGAATGACTATTAGGCTAGAGGAGCGCAAGAACAACTGAACATGTTAATAGTCCAGACAGCAAGTCTCCAAAACTCTCCATGCAACGCATCATTTATGGTACCACAAATGGTATTATTCCAGATTCTTCAGTGATTTGGCAGATACAGAGATTCTCATGCAGAATGTTTCTGAATCTGAGAGCAGTGTTAAGAAAGGCATGAGATCCTCAATGAGAACAAGCAAGTGCGATACCACAAGAAATGGGACTTTGTTCAGTTGAAAGAATGGTACTTTGAATTTAGAGGTAGAGGAATGAGATGGTTACCTTCCTAAACTTTTTAAAATTAGCTTTGTGACTCCACGATTTGGATATTTTTCTAGCACCACCTATTGCTCCATTATTTTCTTCACAGAAGGACTCAATTGTTGAAAGGAGGAGGACATAGGTCTAGCAGAGGCCATGGCGATCATAAATACTGTAATTGTTTTTTTATGGCCATCCGAGGATTGGTGGCCAGAAAGCAACCATTATTGGGATCTCACAACGATGTCAAAGGATGTTCCCGGTTCATGTTGGACGAAAAGTTCCACATAATGATGATGGCATTCAGAGCAAAATTTCAATTTTAACAAACACTTGACATTATTTAATTCCTAGTGTAGAATTTTGGCTCAGATCCCACCTGCTGTGGAACCGTTTTCCATCATGTTACAGCTGTTACTGAGTCACTGCAGTGGTCCATCTGACCAGCAGAAGCAGTTCCATGGCAGAGACTCCCCAAGAAAATAAAAAGATGAAATATCAATGCCAAGAAGTTTGGTTGTGGACTATGATACTTTGATTTACAAACAATTTCATCAGCTGTTGCAGCCATTGGTTACTGCTGTTTGAACTGCATTTCTTCACACCTAAAATAGTGATGCCTCTTCCCATTGGCAGGTATGAAGAGATTGTTCGGACAGGAGCATCGGTTCTGCAGAAGATATTCAACATCATTTGGGACTTCATCATACATGTACTAATGATTGTTTTCAAGCCATAAGAGCTCCATTCTTATCTGTCTGACAGCAAAATCTGTTGTTGTAGTCTCCAGACTCTCCTCTTAATATTCATTGTTTATATTTAGGGAGACATTAGAGCTTTCTGTGAACAAAATAATGGAGTAGATACTCTCTCATTAACTCTCTCAATCTGCCCTATTACCGAAGAATCCGGAATAAAATAGTTTGTGGTACCACATATCTTGCACTCCTCCAGCCTCCTCCAGCCTAATTGTCATTCCTTTCATTGCATTTTCCTTGATTTGTGGCAAGGCCATTTCCAACTTCTACTTTGTTTCTCAGTTTTGTGGATCAAATATTCTGGTTTGCAATGAACGAAAATGCAACAGATTGGCAAAAGCAAAAACACTTACATTGACTTATTGATAGGGCTCTCACGATTAACCGATTAATCGCCGCCAATTTGATTTTACTTAAAAATCGATTCCTATTTACAAATTGATTAATCTGTTATTTGTGTATTTGTATCTTGAAGACAGTCATGACAATCAAATTCCAGGTGTTCAGAATGAATTGCAACTGGATTGGTCAATTGGATGGGTTGATTGGATTGGTTGTACCTGATTGAAGCTGATTAGAGAGACGAAAGTGTCAAGTCCTAATTGCTATTAACGTTTCGGAAGTTGTTTCCAAAAGAATATCTGAGGCTCTCGACACTTCTACAATACAAACACATAAGAAAGAACAGAGCTGTCCCTTACTGTCTAGAATGGTGGGAAAACGGCGATTAATCGATTAAGATTCGACTTTAGGCCATAGATTAATCGATTTTGAAATTCTGTAATCGTGATAGGCCTACTTATTGAAACACAAGGAGGTCTAAAAAAACTATGACTTACACTGAAAATGATTGTAAATTTGAGGGATAAAATTATATTTTTCCACCTAATATCCAATATATTGGTTTTAACTACAAATGTATCTAAAAACCTGAAAAATGAGTTCCCCATGTCTATTTTACCTGAAATAGATGTATTGTACATCTTTCTAGACCCAAAATTAAGAAAGTTAGGCTGACTGATGCACGTTTTGGTGGCCATTTGAATTCCGCCATTTTCTCAAAATACTAAAGGAAACGCTCACGTTACCCGCCATTTATGTTTTATGGAGTGTCTAAGGACTACAAAGCCATTGAGAAAAAAACCTTATCTGTCGGTACAGGGTTCAGGTAAAAATCAAGTTTCGCTGCCTGACTACATAAATTCCGCCATCTTGGATACCATCTTGAATTCCAAGTTACATAATACATGCTTCTAGTCAATTCTCTAGCTTTGAATATTAATTTCCAACACTTTGATAAAATTTGTAGCATATTTTGAGCCAAAGAAGCAACAAAAACGCTCAAGTCAGCCATCTTGGATGCCATCTTGAATTCCCAAGGTGCCAATAGGAGGATTTTCGAGGACTTTTAGTATGTTCTTCTAGACAATTTTCTGAACGTTTCCTGAAAATTTCAGCTTGTTACTAATTTGTTCCGGGTTAAATCTAATGCTCCTGGACTAATATTACATAAATTAGCATTGGAAGTATTGGGTATGATCATGATAAATCATCGGCATGATTACCCTCGAAGTGCTATTTTCACAGTGCAGCAGTCCACTCTTTTGCATATCAAATTTCCAGGCCGTAAAGGGTTTGATGAGAATTTCATAATTACTCCATATAATTTGACAAATGATATTACTAAAAGTTTTGAAGATAAAAAGGAAAATATGTTATGTTGCTTCTGACCTGGATTTTTTGTTATGTCAAAGAATTTTAATAGTTTTACTTAAAGCTCATATTTATGTTATCTTGTGTCAGCAGTGTGATTAGTGTCAGACAGTACACACAGTTAAGGTATGGCTGTTCTGTTTTTTCCTTTCAGTTATTGTTACGCCCCTATTTTGTTAACCCCATGTCTGAATGACATTTAACCCTCTATAGTGCTAATAACTAACTAATTTATCAGTTACTGACACACATTTTAAAAATAATTTGAAATTTAAGATAGTTATGTTGTGTTTTTCTTAAAAAGTATGTATATAGGCCTATACATCTTTTTAGTGTTAATATTTAAGATAATAAAAAAGCTTGAAACCATTTTTAATGCTGTGAAAAAACCTATCCTTTGGTTACAAATCAAGTATTGCTGAAGTAATTTTGAGTTTTATAATCAATTGAAATCATTATGAACTGCATTGCTTCATTTTCAGGTCTGTCACCACTGTAAATTACATTCAAACAAAAAAAAGTTTAAAAAAAGACAACTTTTGAGATAATCTATAATTGTCTTTCTAGCTATAAACTATAAAAAATCCTATACAATTTGAAGCTTTGCAACTACTTATAGCCACTGAACACTTTAAGCCAGGCATGACAGAAAAAGGTTAGAGCTATGGGGTTTACATAAAACAAGACCAAAAAGAGACATTTTTCCCATATTTGAGGCAATGAAAGCATACAATATCTTATGTTTACCAATTATTCTGCTTTGGACAGATAAAGGACCAAATACAGACTAGAGGCAGGTTAGTAGGTAAGCAATAAATGTATTATTATTTATTTCATGCTAATTGAAAGTGCTTACCCGTAGTTATTCAAAGTCATGAAAAAATTGTAATCATGGAAAGGCTAAATCATGGCAATTCAAATTTTGGTCTTGATTCCAGCTTAAATGTTACCGGCTTCATTCACAGTTATGGCACTTGTATTGGAACAGGTGGAAACAGACATCACGTTACAAATTTGTTTCTTGGAACATTTTTGCCAACATTTTATCATGGAAAATAAAATATATGATCATTGAAAAACAAAGTTGGTCATGGAAATTTGACCATAAACTTTGCTGGAATTTCTGCCACCCAAAGGCTTGCACCCCCTTGGGCCACCTGATTCCACTGCATGCCAAAAAAATACTGCTTAGCCGAGGGTATGCTGCTGCGCAGCCCATGTTTATTATCAGAAAAGATTTATTCTCGGCAAAAAAGGTAGAAACTTATTCATCTTGTCCAGTATGAGAAGGGGATAAGCTCAGTTGGCAGTCCTCTGGGCTTTCAACGGATGAGTCCCAGGTTTGATCCGATCGATTGGCATGTCAAATTGAACTGTCTTGAGCAGCCGTTTCAACCATCCTTCTCCTGATTGCTGTGTCGCCTGCCCTAATTTGTATGCTCAAATGCGGGATATAAAGCTAAAAAAAGGATAATAAGAATTTAATTATGTAAGTCATATTGTTAAGTTTCATCATAACTTGTTGATTGTTGATTTGCTTATTGATCTTTGAGGATTTGTGGTCCAAATAGCTTCAAAATTAACTTTCAATCTGGACTTGGGATGTCACTGGCAAAAATGTTTTACAATGTGTTTGTGTCAGTTTATGGTTTAATCAATAGATTAAGTGCATATCATATCTTGCAGCACAGGTGTCAATAAATAAACTAACTAATTGACTAAAGGTGCTCATCTAATAAGAAGATTAGGAAACCAACAGGTAACTGTGAATGATGTGGCAAAGCCAGTTTGCTAATTGAAAAGAATAAAATTAATTTTTCCAATGGACCGCCAATCTGCAAGGACCTCTACACAGTGTCCTTGAACGAAGTTTAGGGTTAAAAAAAATGTACAAAGAATTCGTCAAAAGTTTCAAAACAGCGTTGTAGTATGTGGTCTCAGCTTCGATTTGATGTAAAGATAAAAAAAATCTGTTGGGAAAATTTTGAGAAAATCGAAATTTAAAATTTTTGGTTTTTCACACCCTTGTTGCATGCAAAATATCAGTTGCAGATCTATCAAATAGCATTGCAGTGTTATCGATACATCACAGCTTATCTAGTTATACATTAGGTTACTGAATCAGGTGAAAAAAAAGTAAAAAAAACATTTATTTCTAATTTTCACATCATTTTCAACATTTAGGGGTGTTGCAAACTCGCAGAGTCCTATAATGTGCCAAATCAAATATAAACAAGGCCATTTTGGCTTTATTATTTCTTTAACTAAAGAAAAGTGGCAAATGAACCACCAAGGAGTGAGAAAATGCTTTGTTAAATTCATAAGTGATATAAATTGAGACTTTTAGCATTTCACCAGTTAATGTTTTTCAAGTGAGATTCACAAAAACATCTGTAAAGTTATCGGACAACAAATAGTGGACAAATGTAAGAATACCTACTGTCAGCATCTCACAAGTGTGCATCTTCACCACAGCTTTGCATGTAAGTTGTATTTGACATCCAAGGAAATATTATATTTTGATAGAATTATTTTTTCAAATCAACAAAAAAAAATCAATGTAAGTGGTCTAATGGCTAAGATGAAGTTCGATTACAATGTTTATGTCCATTTTGAAATGTAGATAGAAATTTATGGTATTCTGAAGAATTTTAAGGGCTTTGTTTTTGCTAAATGTTAAGATTATTTCATGGAATCTAGTGGTCACATACTTCAAAAATTCATTTGTTCAGTTATAGCAAGCCTTTTTGTGATCAACATAATATTAAATTAATAGTCAACAGATTCTCTTCCATGTTCAAACAATTAATATTGTGTATCTGTGCATGCAATAACTGAACAACTGAATTTTGGAAGTAAGCAACCATTAGATTCTATTAAATAATCTCAACAATTGTCAAAAACAGGTAAACAAAGCACTTATAATTCTTCAGAAGACTATGGTGAGAAACATTGTAATAAAACTTGGAATTGATCATCTGAGCCATTACACCACTTTTCAATTTTTTATTTGTTGATTTGAAAAATAATTCTATAAAAATATATTATTTCCTTGGATGTCAAATACAACTTACATGCAAAGCTGTGGTGAAGATGCACACTTGTGAGATGCCGACAGTAGGTATTCTTACATTTGTCCACTATTTGTTGTCCGATAACTTTACAGATGTTTTTGTGAATCTCACTTGAAAAACGTTAACTGGTGAAATGCTAAAAGTCTCAATTTATACCACTTATGAATTTAACAAAGCATTTTCTCACTCCTTGGTGGTTCATTTGCCACTTTTCTTTAGTTAAAGAAATAATAAAGCCAAAATGGCCTTGTTTACTTTGATTTGACACATTATATGACTCGGCGAGTTTGCAACACCCCTAAATGTTGAAAATGATGTGAAAATTAGAAATAAAATGCCTTTTATTATTTTTTTCACCTGATTCAGTAACCTAATGTATAACTAGATAAACTGTGATGTTTCAATAGCACTGCAATGCTATTTGATAGATCTGAACCTAGTATTTTGCATGTGACTAGGGTGTGAAAAACTAAAATGTTTAAAATTCGATTTTCTCAAAATTTTCCCAACAGATTTTTTTTATCTTTACATCAAATCGAAGCTGAGACCACATACTACAACGCGGTGTTGACGGATTCTTTGTACATTTTTTTAAACCCTAAACTTCGTTCAAGGACACTGTGTCTAATCTTACATACTATATATGACGAGTTGATATGAAATTTGTCCTTTTCTGTTTCAAAAGTATTTGGTGAATCAACAAAAAAATTATAACTTAGAATTGATGAATAATTCCAATAATTCAACACTTGAAACTGTGTCTTGTGATTTTGATACTTTACTGCAAAGTTTGATTTGATTTTACAGATGATTTCATATTTGTAGACGTAAGAGGTAGAAAATACATCATTTTTCCTGAAATTGGTTGAGAGAAGGTATGACACCACGACCACTCTCTCCTGAAAAGTGACATAGCGTTTTACATGGGTGACCATGGCATTCTAATCCATTGATCTCCTCAATGAAACTGACTCTAGCTGTTTCAAGTGAGAGTTTTCTGTTTGTGTTTCACACATTTTTAGAATACACATTCTCAAAGTCCAATACTCTGCATTCAGATGATTGGGGTCAGATGATCCACATAATGATTATTTTTACAGTTATAAGACCGCCCCTTCTGCGGTCATGAAGCGGTCTCTCAGGGGGGTGTGGTCTCTCGTCGGGGTGCAAAATGCACTAAAAATACTATTTAGCGCGGGAGGAAGGAGATCACATAACGTAAGGCAGTCTTACAACAGGGGGTCTTATAACGCAGGGACCGCTGTATATATTTGAATATATAGAAAGATATGCATAAAAATATACATACAATAAATAATTAATGCAAGTTGTAATTACAGGTAGGAATATATATCTATTGGACACTCGATAAGATGGCTTTTCAGCTGCCTTTTAAAAGTAAAATAACCAACATTCCAAGAGAAAGAATTATGCGATATACAAAATACTTTTACACCAGTGTAGCCTTTTTCCTAGTTGAGCGTTAAAAACGGAATATTTGGAGCGAATTTAAAACGTGTGTTATGAGTATGACTTGGAAAATTAAATAAGGATTGGTATATATTGGGAAGAATAGATTTCTAAACTTAAAAACAAATGGACAAGTAAAGAAGATATACTCTTGAAAAATATTATGACTTTGGAGTTTTGATAGAATTTATGACTTCGGAGTTTTGATATAATTCTCTGTCAAAAGAGATACACCCTTTGGTTTCATGAATATTTTTAGTACCTCCCTTTTCTTTTGTTTAAATTTCATTTGACAACCAAGCATGTTGTGAAAGTACCCCTTTAAAACATGCGTACCCTGTTGGGAAAAACTCCCATTGCCCCAAGTCATGTGCAAAAAGGTGGTTCCTACTCAAGTAAACCATGCAAACTAACACCCCCTCGACCCAGTCTTAAAATTTAATTCTGAATGGTCCCTTAGCGTTCAGAGATGTGAAGCCATTCAGAGTCAGCTTGAGACTGATTTAATGTCAATTGAAGCAACCAACAGTTACACAGGAGTGGGAAATACACCAGTTCATGAGGAAATGTAAGAGTTCATGTAGATCTTATTTTGACATGTGTGAACAACTACCACAATACCAAGTTGGCTTTTGCAGTTTATTGGTCAAAATTATGACATCATTTTTCCAGCAAACTCCACTTATACCACTGTTTGCTTTTTCTGGTCAATCAGAAGGCAGGATTTCGCTCTGATATAATGCATATCACAGCTCATACATCTGACCATGATATTGCGTGCTTGGCTGACTACAAGTTGACAAAATTGAAGGAAACACTGAAACAAAACTGACCAACAAAGGATTAAAACTGAACAACACAGACAGTAAACAAGGAAGAAGATTGTATCAAGTGCAACTGGTCTCAATGAAAAGGCTGCATTCACTCTTTTTTAATACCAATATCTGAAATAAAGATCAAATTTAAGATCACTTGATAAAATAGTTCATTTTCGATAAGCAAGCCGCAAAAAAAAGGCGGAGCAGTAGACCAACAATTTTGGCCCTATTTAGCAAAGAATTATTTATTCTTCTTAATTCAGGGGCTGCTGCCCCCGAACCCCTGCTGCTTGCTTTCTATTATTTTTTTTAAAATGTACTTTGGAACTTCAAAATAAAATTTGCTCAGCGACTGTAATAATCTGCCTCACCAAAGGGACCTTGGCTGCACGATCGACCAACCTTTCTATCTTTCTGTCTGTCAATCTATCTGTCTATCTATCTTTATATCGACCTATCTTTCTATCTTTCTGTCTGTCAATCTATCTGTATATCTGTCTATATATCTATAAAATTAATCTATGAAAGTAATGTTGTGTTATTTCTATTTATCCCCATGCTCGGGGCATAACAACCCACCCCTTGGGGCGTTAGGGTGGACCATTTTTAGATGGGAAAAAATTATTTTGTGAATTTCACATCGCATACCCTCTCATTTGATGAGGTTAGGTATAAAACTGATGCAGGTGAAATTTTAAGGAAATCCAACAAGCGGAAGCGGTCTCCCAAATGCCTTGAAGTTTCAATGCTTTTAAAATTTTCGACCATTTTCGCAATCCGTGGTTCTCTATAACTTCCTCAGTATTAGTCATACAGCATTCTAATTGCTATGGTTGGAAAGCTCTCAAAAAGACCTACATTTTGCATACCAACATCAATGGTCTAGGACGATATCTTGACTCCCATTGACTCTTCAGCCTGCACTTTTCTGAATGAAAATGTTGCTTACTGTCTAATTAAAAAAATTTAAAAAAGGAGTTTGAATTTTTTTCACTGATAATTGCTGTGATTCACATTCTTCAAGTTCCAGAATAAGCAAATAAAATATTTTTTTAATTTTTGGTCATGGAAAATCCTGCTTTATAAGCTTGGAAGTTTTAATGCAAAATTTTTTCGGAATTATTGAAACAATTCATGGAGGGGCTGTTATATTTCATATTTTAACTTCACAAGAATTAAATATAGGACAACATCATTGGTACCATGATAATGCTAAGAGTATTTTCTTTCATTTGGTACCACTCATGTTGCCCTACAATAAATTCAGACGAAGATATTATATGAAATGCAACAGCCCCATCTCACATTTTACAAGTTTTCAACTAACGTTAACCTTAAAACTTCATCACTCACAAGCCAGGCACCCCCACGGTAAAAATCAAAATGTTTTTTTTATTTGGTCATTCTAGAACTATGAGAACGCAAATCACTGTAATTATCATTGAAAAAATTCCAAAGCCATTTTTTTAACAGGATTAGACAATCTGTGTCATTTTCATTCTAAAGAGTGCAGGCTGAAGGGCTAATGGGAATCAAGATATCGTCCTAGTATGCAAATTGAAGGTCTTTTTAAGAGCTTCCCAACCATGGCAATTAGAATGTTGTATGACTAATACTGATGAAGAACCGCGGATTGGCGAAAATGATCGAAAATTTAAAAAACATTGAAACTTTAAGGCCTTTGGGAGACCCCTTCCTCTTGTGCGATTTTCATTAAATTTAAGCTGCATCGTTTTGCACTATTTCTCACAAAAAAGGAGGGTATGCGAATTGATATTGACAAAAAAAGTTTTTTGGACCACCCTATTGGGGCGTAGCCTTCCTGCCTTGGTACCAGCAACAAAAATAACAAGAGGATTTCCACATCTGGTGGAAGGATACTATGTCCCTTTCTGATGAAAATGCATGTTCTTGAATGGGAAAGTATCAAACCATTTCAGTGTCCTCACTTTTGCTATGATGCGTATTATAATTGTATGTATTTGTGTTTTACGCCTCTGCAGCACCACACTAGACCTGTTCAAAAAAGACTTTTTATTTTATTTTAATGCAGGATGCAGTGATTCCCATTCTCCAAGCTGTAGAATGACTAAATATGACATTTTTTTCAATTTTGGACTTAGGGAATGCCTGCCTCATGAGCCATGAAGTTTTAATGTTTAATTTCATCAAAAACGCCGAAAATATCAGAGGGGGGTGTTATATTTTGCCTCATATCTTTATCAGAGTTAGCTATAGAACAACATGGATGGTATCATATGAAAGCTAATTAAAATATCTTTCAAATGAGACCAATAACTTGGTATTTGAGGCACTTCCAGTTATCTTCAAAGCAGAAATGTGTAACTTTTAGGGAAAATGTTGATGTCGAGTGGTGTATTTTGCCTCTTATGCTCATCCAAATTGAACATAGAGTGCATGAGTGGTATTGTATGAATGACTGTAAAGTTTTCCTTAAACTGATGCCACATTTTAAAATTAATTGGTATCTTATTGGTCTCCAAAACAATATATTCTTCTTTTTTATGAACTTCTGAAAGATCACATTACACTATACAGCATGTAATATATATTTCAGAAAAGCGCAATTTTGAAAAAAAAAGCAAAAAAGTAAACTTGTACAATAATGAACAGAAATTATTCACATTCATTAGTTAAGGTATTTGTCATGCTGCAGTACACATATTTTTTCTATGAGAAACGACATTAAATAAATATTTACATACATAAACAAAATAATGTACATATTTATAGAACTGTTGAGATCACTTGAGCCAGGAACCTTGTACAAAAATTATAATTTTATAATTGTTTGCAGCTAAAGATAGATCAGTAAGTTAATCATGTTAATGGTTGGAGCAGATTACACCCCGTATCAAATTATAAGCTGTTTTCAGACCTCATATAACAAAAGTTGGCCGCTGCTGGAAATTAGGAATATTTTAAGTAGTCTAACTTAAACTTTTTATGCCTAATTGTGATAGAGTGTGACAAAACAAGCTGTTTTACAGGCAGTCAAAAGGAGGGTGTGAAGTTGCTTGAAGGAGGTTTGAGCCATTGAAAATTTGGTTGACTGAAATTTAAAAAAAAAACGTGCAGTTTCTACAGTTTACGAGAAACAACTTGGTCTCTCAAAATGTGGAAACAAGTAATCAACTAACAGTTTTCATTTGATCAGCTTAATTTTGCAATCTCAGCAAATCTGTTCAGTAAATGAAAACAAACAGGACTAACAATGAAATTACAGACATAGTGAAACTGCGAAATAAACAATTCCCCAAAAGTGCCCCTTTTAAATCATTGTTAAGTCTTGGATAGTTCTGGATTTTTTTGCATTGTGATGATACTGAGTCTCTTTGTCTGAGCCCAAGCACCATGAACTTTATGAATGATACATCAGTCAGCATAAACTTGGAAAGAACAAGTACAACATGTGTGGCAGAGTGGCTTTGCTAAACATGCTCAAACAATACGCCAGTATTACTAAACATAAGTCGCTCAATTAATTATAAGAATTTACCAGAAAGCAACATATCCAGAACAGTTTTGTTGGGTGACTCATTTTCTAGTGGGGGCTTATAATGGTAGGAAAGTGGACAGTTTCAAAAACCCACATTCAAAAGTTGTGTTAAATCTCTCAGCTACCCTTAACAAGTCATTATAGACAGAGTCTATGGAACCATGTTACGCTGCAATTGCAATTTCAATTTATATTTGTGATATAAGGCCCTCATGTTTGTCATAGTATTAGTGTATGAGGTAGTTTTAAGACATGAGTGATTCGTATTTTACTGTGTAGCCCTGCTATTGTCAATATTGTGTTAATCTTTGAACAACATCAAAATGATTAAAGTCATTATTCATTTAGTGGCACAAGAACGTCAAGAAGGACACTAAGTTACTAATTTTACTATTACTAGAATTGGCAACTATGGCATACTGATGCTCAAATGTCAAGTCAAGTGTAACTGCATTTCCTAAGACTTGTAGCATATTTGCTTCAAGGATGTGCCAAGGTAACATAGGTAGCACTGGCGGTTGCAAAATAGCACTACTAAAGTCATCAATAATATTTGTTCGCATCCAGCTAAAATACAACAATGTATAAATTTCCTGCCAGAAAGTCATTATAAGGACAGGGTAAAAGTATGTAAATCTTCCAATCAACAATATCAAAGAAGAAATTTAATAAGACAAAAGATTTAGTAAATTTTCTGATAATGCAGTGTCGCGATGAATTCGATCAGACAGGGAAGTTCTTGAAATGGAGTAATTTCTGCACTAGAGACATCAAGTAGTATCTAAATAATTTTTTAATGGTGTTCATTTAAAGACAACTTTACAGGTATTCAAATGATACCACTCAGGCTGCTGTATAATCAATTTGGATGAGCACATGTGGTAAAATACACCACTCGACATCAAAAATTTCCCTAAAAGTTACACATTTCTGCTTTGAAGATAACTGAAGGTACCTCAAATACCAAGTTATTGGTCTCAATTGAAAGATATTTTAATTAGCTTTCATATGATACCATCCATGTTGTTCTACGGTTAACTCTGATAAAGATATGAGGCAAAATATAACACCCCCCTCTGATATTTTTGGCGTTTTTGATGAAATTAAACATTAAAACTTCATGGCTCATGAGGCAGGCATTCCCAAAGTCCAAAATTGAAAAAAATGTCATATTTAGTCATTCTACAGCTTGGAGAATGGGAATCACTGCATCCTGCATTAAAATAAAATAAAAAGTCTTTTTTGAACAGGTCTACACCACACGCTATGGTAATGAATTCTCAGATATTTCTCTCCGGAACGCTCCCGCCAATACCAATCTTTGTGTTTTTCAAGACAGCCCAAATGACATAACCATCTTAACCTTTCCCAAGTTTGTCGTACATTTACAGTACATTTTTGGAAAACCCCCTCCTGTTTCTTTGACTCTCCCACTGTATTTTTTCCTATTATTATTATCCATGGTATTAAGATGGATTATCTTTATCCATTAATGGCTTCTGTCTTGCAGTGTACCACTCTATGTAGTAGATTTTACTTGGCCAGAAACTGGAGTACATTACTTAGTCATATATATACATCTGCATCGAATGTTATGAGGAATCTCTTTGTATCCCACCCTTCTGTGGACGTGTCTTTTATTTCTTTGGGTACATAACAACAGATGGATCTTTATCCTTGATGTAGTCTTCTATAGATATATATATGGTCTCTTTGACAAGGCCTGGGCTCACATTTGTAAGTTGCAACTGGAACACTGGGGGGGGGGGGGGGGGGCTGCTTTTAGACCCTTTGATTCTTGAGAAGTACCTGATATCTCACGAGAGACAACACGGGGCTTATTAGAACCACCTTTGAGAGGCCCAGTTGCTGAAGCAGCAGCATTTCCCTTTGAGACTTACTGATATGTTTTTGGGGTAAATTTTTTGAATAATTACTGCAAATACTCCATTCCTAACATAAAGCAATCAAAAATTACATCACAGACAAGGTTTTTTGTGTTACAGCCAATTGACCTTGAAATGTGGGTCAAGGTAATCGGGGTCAAAAAAATTGTGCGGGTCAATTAGTTTAGTAATCCCTGCCAACATAATATCCCTAACTTAGAGCAGTCATGAGCACAAGGCCAAAAGCGCTACGGAGTACGGACACTACAAGGGGGGTACGGACACTACGAAGAGACAAAAGCTGATGTAGCTCAAGAACTAATGTAGATATCAACATGCTTATTGTTGTAATGTAGTATGCTAGTGAGGAGCTTGATGTGCCATGCGTTTTAAAATGCCCCCAGGTTCAGCTTGTGTGAGAAGTAAGGGGGGTACAGACAATACGCATTTTTCCGGAAAATGAAAACTTTAAGACCTCATAGAACCAAAAAGGAAGGCTTTGGAATTCTATAAACTATTCAGCCCATTAGTCTGACCAGTTCCATTGGCTAGACAAGTGAAAACAAGTTATCTGAATGTTTTTACACATTGATGTAGCCCTTCATCGATGACACTACCCTTATTTTTGCAACTGCGTAATGATCAGAACATTTTCCAATTGGCTTGTAATCTTCAGAAATCAGATACGCAATGCTTCCATTGGCCTCCTGTTTTAATTTATTATCCCTTGTTTTTGTGAATATGTGATATAATCCTCGGCTGACGCCTTTGAATATATCACATATTCACTCAAACTTAAGATATAACTGGCACTTATACCATTCGACACCTCTGTCAGCCAATCACATGCCAGTATTACAGGGAAATAATTCCCATATTCTTTGTTGTCCAGTTATCCTCTCATGTTTGAGTGTTTGTCTCACGGTATAAGCCAGTTATTCACCATGGGATCAGGAATATGTGTTGATCACACCTCGGGCTAACGCCCTCGGTTGATAAATCACATATTCCCTCTCCCGTGGTGAATAACCTATACTTGTATGTAAAGGAGCTGATAAAATACATAGTCAACCTGGATGAATAATGCATTAAATCACAGCTAGAGGCTAGAGGTGCACTAACTATGTTCTGAGCATAAATACACATTCCGGCCAGTTTAAACCCGGTACAGGGTCTCAAAAGTGGTCAGTCGAAATTTTGGTAAATTTCAATCAGAAGTAATCTGTTCCCACAAAGCCTTGACTACCCGCATTATGACTTTATCACAATGGCAAACATAAATGGCAATACCTTTAAGACATTCAACTTATCAACTGACTTTAAAAAAATCTTTATGCAAAAAACAGACATGAACTTCGAAGGACATAAATTCCAAGGATATAGGTTACGTTAAGGGTCACTCTGAGGTCAATTTTTGCAACTAGGATAAAATCTGTTTAGCAGTGTTTTGTCAATAAGTAGATAAATCTCTGTGTGTAATTTCACGAAGATAGTGTACTTTTCAGATGCAGTGTGCATTGCTGAAGTTCATTTACAAAAGCGTGAACTTTTTTTGGAGTCACTCTGTAGAGTGCCAGTGCTTGAATCCAGTTAGGTTCTCAGAGACCGGGTTTGACTCCTGCTCCCGGCACCCGGGGCGGACTGACCTATGTAGCAAAGTGGCAGCTGCCACCGGCTCATCCACTCAGGGGAGCCCATGCAAGATGCCAATAGATAAAAAATTCAAGTAAAGAGAGAAATGTTGCTCTAAGGTTCATGCGCAATGTCTCTTAAAGGCCTATTAAAGAGTTGAAACAATGTCTGTTGACCCAGCATGCTACAAGTATTGTTTGTCACTGTAAGGATATTTATTTCCTGCCGCTGTCTATATGTCGTTATTTAGCTCTTTTTTCTACTTTACAGATTTTCACACCTCTGGATGCTGAACTGAGCCAAAGGTATAATGCATACATTATATTTATCATAGTTTTCAAGACATCTTATATTTTTCGGTGATATTACTTTTTAAAGTGCAATGGAGACTTCTATTTGTGGCCAAGATACATTTTCAATGGTTTTCCAATGCAGTTTTATTACATGGATTTATTGATCATGAAGGCACCTACATTGGAGTGATGGTTCTGTCTTTACCTTCAGCGAACTTGTTTGTTCTAGCGCTTTTTGGATATATTCTGTCATTATTAATTTGTAGCATATACTGACTGAGACCAATTTTATTTATTTTTTGCATTGCAAGGGTTTTCTACAAACTGGTATATCTTCTGCTATATAAATAAGACACACAATTAACCAAGGTTTGTGTGCAACCATGTGATCATACATCATTCTTTTGTTTCTTGCAGACTTTTGGACTATTTCATTGAATCCTGTAATGAAGAAGAAGAGAATGAACATTTTCTGGGTGTGCTGAAACTTCTAATGGCCTCAGTTTCATCCGCTTTTGATAAACGTGGAAAGGGGTTTGTGGCTGGAACCATTAATGATATCATTCAAGCTATCATGTGGGAGCCATTTTCTCCCATAAGGCATTTCATTGTGGAAATTTGTCTTGAACTGATTAAGACTAATCCAGGCTTCCTGGATCACACAGATTATCACAGAAGAACTCCAGTTGCCAATCTAATGGAAACTATACTCTTTCATGGTTCATGGCAAAAAATATCAGAAGCAGACAATCTATGGAATCTCATATACGAACTGATAACTGACAAAAATGTAAACATCAAGGACGATGACAAAGTGACTGCTTACGCTTGGATTCTCCTGTGGCATGAATCTGTAAAAAGTGTTTTAAAATTGGACGCACAGGAAAAGCAGAAGTTGACCAAGAAAATTGAAGAATTGAAAAAACATTGCCAGGAAAAAGGAGCAAATGAAACAGATGCTTCTCAGGGCTTGAGTACTCTTCGGTAAGTATATACACCAGAAAAAAACTAAAAAGCGAGTTGAAAAAAGCAAGGGTAGTGGGTTGAGGACAGAGTGGGTTACACTTTAGTGCTAATTAATGTGACTGTCATGCACTTTGCCTAATGTCATTGAAACTTCTTTTGTAATTGACTTAGTTTGATTGCATGCATCAACTTCTCATGATCGTAGGAGGTAGGCCTTGCTGAATGTACTCAATTCATCTTCTTGTTTATTTCATATAATTTGAACTGGTGACTGAGTTCATTGTAGGTCTATAGCCTATAACAGTATTCTCAATGGCCCCCTACTGGCAGTTTTACTCTCACCCATAAGGCTTTTTCCCTTTTACCCCTATACTATTAAAAGTAACCCTGGAACCCCTCATTTTACCTCCAATTTCTTACCTCGTCATCTCCCAACTCAACTCTCATTAATTGCACTAGTTACAAGCAATATAGTTCACCCTTTGATTCCTCTGGTGTCCCTCACTTCGAACATTTATAATTTTACACAAGGTCACTCTCACTTCAACAACTTCCATTTTTTCACCAGGTGCCTTCCACTTCAACAACTCCCTTCCGCTTACAATTTATTGATACACATATACACAGAATAGATAGATTCCTCTTTTCAATAGCGCCTTCACAGGCTTTCAACTGGTATTCTATAAATTAATCTCTCCTAATATGAATGAAGTCATAACATCTGTGAATTTTATAGTGCTCTTAAAA